>CAUYRH010026302.1:0-34448 GCA_963574655.1 Perodicticus potto
GGGCGCCTGCAGTCCCAGCTACTTGGGAGGCGGAGGCAAGAGACTCGCTTGAGCCCAGGAATTGGAGGTTGCTGTGAGCTGTGATGCCACAGCACTCTATCCAGGGTGACAGCTTGAGGCTCTGTCTCAAAAAAGAAAAAAAAAAAAAAGATAATAATAATAGTAATAATAAAATAAAAATAAAATTGTGAATTTCGGTGAAGAATCGGCATTTAGTATCACTTGTACCACTTAAAGATCATCTTTGGGGACCACATTAATACTAAACCTTCTGAACACTGTTCCTCCTCTGTATTCTTCTTCTTTTACAATACTATAAGCAAGGTCAAATAAATGCATTAGACATTCAATGCAACAATGGCAAAGGAAAAAAATGCCACACATAAAGAAAATAAAGGAATATTATACTTCATGATGTCAGCACAACTCACCTGGAGTGTTTCTATTTGCTTTCTGATACTGTTGTTAGATGGCATCTAAATAAAGCAATGTAAGACAGCAAACATAAACATGAGATGCGGCACGTGCATGTTAGATGGAATAAGCACAAACAAGACAGCTCTTCACCAAGGTCTCTATTTAGAAGAAATTTGAAGTTTCCAAGACAGTGGCCAGAACTATTCAGAAAAACAAATCCCCAATTTGGGCATCACAGGATATACCTATAATACTCAAACTAAGAGGAAACAGTTAAAATTTTGACTACCTCATTTTAAAGTGCTGCCTTTGAATGCAAACAACTTTAAAATTTTTTCAAGAAATAGACTGTAGCGAAAAAACCAAAAACCTCTTCAAATTTTTTTTGCATAATAATATTATTCACCTATCCTCTCTTTAATAATTCTTCACAAATTTTAAAATCATTTTTAACATAAGCATCTAAATTGATATAAAAATATGGGAATAGAAGACTACCAAATCCTGGTAGGCCAAGGCAGCAGGATCCCTTGAGCTCATGTCTGATACTGGCCCGAACCAGAAAAATATTACCTGTCCCTTCTAAAAACAGAAAAATTAGTCGGGTGTAGTGGTGAGTGCCTAGAAGCTGAGGCAGGTGGATTGCCTGAGCCCAGGAGTTTAAGGTTACTATGAGCTAGAGTGATGCCCTGGCACTCTAGGCTGGGACAATAGAGAGAGACTCTGTTTAGAAAAAAAACAAAATAATAAATAAAAAAATATAACTTCTCAGTGAAAATAAAGTAGCACTCCCTTACATGCTATTTATGGGCGTACAGGAATAAAGCCCATTTCACAGTCACCAGCTTTAAAAGCTGGTATGGTATTTATGTATGTGCAATATCTTATGGCATGTTGAAATTCACATTTATTCTTATGGCTCTATAGAATAATGACTTGTCAATATTCCAGAATTATAGCCAAAAATATTTTCTTAAAATACTCAAGTAATCTGAGCTCATGCCTGCCATGCAGCAACTTTGAAGGCTGAGGCAGGAGAACTGCTTGAGGCCTGGAGCTCAAGACCAGACTGGGCAAAACAGCAAGATCTCATCTCTAAAAAAATACAAGAAAAATGAACTATAATCCCAGCCAGTTGAGAGGCTGAGGCAGGAAGGTCACTTAAGCCCAGGAGTCCGAGGCTACAGCATGGGCACTATCATCACACCACTGCACTCCAGCCTGGCAACAGAGAGACCCCGTCTCTTAGAATTAAAAATAAAAAAAAATAAAGAAAAAAGAAAAAATCCAGTACAGAAACATCGCTTATAATACATTACAAGGTAAGAAGGCTGAGAGTTAAGAGCCTGCAGGACTCTGGACACGAACCTCTTTCTCATGTACTGGGCCTTGAGCATGAGATATTTATTTTCTTTCAGCCTCAGGTACAATAGTAATCAAATGAAATACCATATTTTGAGAGTCTATCATCCAGTAAGAATTAATAAAAATCAGTCATAAGAAGTAGAGAATCTAATAAATAATAAACTGTTTTAAATTTTTTGATATCAAGAAATTACTCGAATCTCAAAGTAAATTTGGTAAGGCCTTTGATCATTTTTTCCTACGTATAAAACAAATAACTCTTATAACAAATAACTAGCATAGTTTTTTCTTGAATGTCAACTCCTTACCTCAACTATGCAGAACAGCCACATTACCTAAGACTTAATAAACAGAAGCCAATTCATAAAATTTCTGCTGAATAGAGCCTTAATGTAAGTTAAGGATTAATGGCCAAGACAATTATAGTCCAAATATTCATGCTAAGTGGCTCTTATCTCCTTAGCCTGGCAGACTGACATAGCTATTAATGAAAATGAACAATATGCCAGAAGTATTTAACAGGGAGTAAGGGTTCAAAGAAAACAGAGCATTTAAAATGAAAGCCTTAAGACAAAAAAAGTTAAAATACCACGAAAGTATTGCAAATATGTTAGGTGAACGTGTATATATATATATTTATATATATAAAAAATTCCAACAAGCAACAGAAAAGTATGAACTGCTACAAAAAAAACAAAGCAATCTTTCAGAAACACTTAAATACATGTCTTATAAAATATTTTATTGATAATATAAAAAAATTACTATCCAGAAAATGATCACTTTTCTTTTAGGACCTGTATCTATAAGAATTATCAAAATTACCAAAATGAGAACAGAAACAAGTATATTGTAATTAATTAATATAATTTATTTCCTACTTGGATGATAAAGAGTTTAATCAGCTTGATAATGGTCCTAGAAACTTGCATACACAAATCAAAGGAGGTATATCAATTCTCATCCCAATATAAATAGTACCAATATTTTTATCTAGAAAGAAAATAAAAATGTTTTTCAAAGACTTATATATTCTATATACCTTAGTAAGAAATCATGGCAGTTTTGAAAAAGAGTCATATAACAGATATATAGATAAAATCCAACGGCTCACTCCAGAAGTATGAAAAAAGAACCAGTCCTGTTTCTTACAATACCACAGCCAGTTATGTGGCCAGAGACAAGTCATTTCATTTATCTGTGCCTCAATTCCAATTCCGTTATCTTCGAAGTATAAGGTTTCGGGGCACAACTACAACAGGGACTTTACCTAACAAATGAAAACATTGCAACCTAATTGTTTATACCCTCATATTAATCTGAAATAATAAACAAAACAACAAAAAACAAAGTATAAGGTTTTCAGTCTCAAATCTACCTTAAGGGAATGCCAGGAAGTGAAATGCCATGTCTGCCATGTTCCTATAACTTGTAAACAAATATTCAAATAAGACTCATCTAACGCTGTATCAAAAGAATATTCAAATCAAGCATTTGCATGACATGCAGATGAGGATAATTCCCACCTTGTGTCGGAATTGTGTTCCTCCCCAGAGAAAAGAATCCTTCTCCCTCTCAGTGTTGTTTTCAGAACTAAGACTGAACGTGGATGTGCCAAATAGTGCCATTAACAAGTAGCCCTTCAATCAAGTCAGAAATGTGCAGGAGTTTTTACACCCGTGTGGGTCCATTACCAAACTTGAATTTCGGCTGGGCATACTTACATCAAATGTGATTTCAGTGATATTTAATTTTATTATCAAGGCTTTTTTCATATTGCTCTGACTTGAGCCAACATTCCTGAATTTTCTCAAAACAAAACACAAAGTAGGTGTCTGAAAGGTTTTGTGAGATGTAAGTAATATACTCTGCAATCCCCCCAAAACGTATTAACAGATATTCTTAAATATAAGATAATATAAATAAGATTCATTAAAAATATATAATTTTGGCCAGGCATAGTGGCTCATGCCTGTAATCCCAGCACTCTGGGAGGCTGAAGTAGGTGGATTTCTTGAGCTCACGAGTTCAACACCAGCCTGAGCAAGAGCAAGAACCTGTCTCTACTAAAAATAGAAAAACTGAGGCAAGAGGATTGCTTGATCAAGCCCAAGAGTTGGAGGTTGGTGTGAGCTATGATGCCACTCTACCCAGGGCGATAGCTTGAGACTCTGTCTCAAAAAAAAAAAAAGAAAAAGATATATAAAATTTTGTATTTATAAGGACAAACTTTCAAACAAAAGTTTACTCATATTTATATGATTCCCTATAGTAGAAAGTACATATAAGAAAATGAATGTAGTAATCTTATACAAGTGTATCAACAGAAATGAAGGTTTTATTTTACACTGTTTAGTTTATTATATATGCATAAATAAATATATCATGGTCACTATTTATAGGTCAGAAATTTGATTATGTCTTACCTTTAAATGTGACAAACAGTTTTGTAGGAAAATATGCCAGTTATTTAAAAAAAACTGTTTTTGACTGACACATAAAAGGCAGGTAATTAGTGGATATAAAGCCTGTGGGAAACAGGGAAAGAGAATGAAAATTTGTCACGGACAGCACTGAACTCACCAATTACATTTCATTTCATTCAAACGGAAAATAGTTTGCATAGATTTCTCATTTGTAATAAGAAATACAACCTTATAGAACAATCTAACAAATAATAATTTTATATAAAGCAAATTCCTTGTACTATCCTACCTCCCTGAGTTAGGATACACTTATTCCTCCCAGCTCCCATCCAGCAGAGTGGTTATGAACAAACACAGGCTCTGGGATCAGAGGACAGCCTGGCATGCCAGCATCAGCCTTCTTTTTCTGTTGTTTAGAGACAGAGTCTCACTTTGTCGCCCTCGGTAGAGTGCCGTGGCGTCACAGCTCACAGCAACCTCCAGCTCTTGGACTTAGACGATTCTCTTGCTTCAGCCTTCCGAGTCAGTGTCACTCTTCTATCTGCCAAGAGTGTGGCTTCAAGAAGGAGGCATTTAGTGCTCTATTTCCCCTTTCCCAACACTTAAAGTGGAGGACAGTAACCACAATACCCCGCAGGCTTGCGAGGTTTAGCACAAGACAAAGAATGCCAAGTACTTGGCTCAATGCCTGCCACAACCAGGGTTTCTCATCACTCTATCTCCAGTTCAGATGGTCAGATAGTTGCCTGATTCTCCAAACATTCCGCAAACCACATGAGTTACATGAAGAAGATGGTCAAGTGGGAAAAATGCCTCTTATAGAAAAGATGTAATTATAAAATTATTGCCAAAAAATCGGATACTTTAGAGTACAGTCTATTCTGATGTAAAATACTTTGTGGTTTAATATAAGACTACATTAAATCTCTCCCGTGTTATAATACTTGATTTAAAGCCCTTGTCAAGACAGGTAAATGGAGCTATGTGCACGTGACAACGTTTTGGTCAACGAGGGACCACCTGTGCAAAGGTGGTCCTCTAAAATTATAGCAACATATTCTCATTGTACCTTTTCTATATTTAGATGTTTGGAAACACAACTACCATCGTCAAAGTGGCCTACAGTATTCAGCATAGTAACCTGCTGTACAGGTTTGTAGCCTGGAGCAACCAGCTGTGTTGTGCAGGCTCGGTCTGTCAAGGGCCGTACCTATGGTTTAAGTGCACTCCCAGGGGTCTCCACCCCGCATCAGCACCTGGTACACAGCAGGAATTCAATGAACAGGTGTTAAACCAGACTTCACCAATATCTGCAGCGCCAGGGGTTTCCAACCCACAGCCCACGGGCTGCACGGTGATGTCTGGAGGATGGTACTTTGCTTGCCTGTGGGGTATGCGTTGGACTTTTGCTTTGCACATCAACTTTTGTTAGTGTTTGTATATTTAGTGTGTGGCCCTAGGCAACTCCTATTCTTCCAATTTATAGCGGAGGAATAAAAAGCTGGGACACCCCTTCATGATGTTTACCCGCAGATGAAATCGCCTGTCAATGCCTTTACCAGAACACATCCCTGTCATTTAGTGACCCACGGTTACCTAGGAGGAAGTCTCAATACCTCATCAAATGCAGAGCTTGTAAAATTTAGAAAGTTTAAAGCAAAGCAGGAGAAAAACACATATGTAAAATTTGCCCTTGTAGTGCACGTCAGGGATTTTACGATTTCAGATTTTACATTTCTCTTAAAACTCCACTGAATTTGTAAGGTAGTTACTGAAACTCCCGATCAAATATGTAAAGGCTTGAAATGGTTCTTAATACCAATGAATGCTTCTTTCTGGAGCTCAGTTCAAAAGTAGTCTGATAAAGCATCTCCACAAAATTTTTCAAACAGGGAACATTCACTTCATTTTTAACAGCCTAGGTAAAAAGATAATGCAAAGAATGAAAATGGTTACAAACGTTAAACTATACAAGGCTCACAGGAACTTTCTGTTGAGGTTTGAGATCAGTTAATGATTCACAGTGATTCTCATTGAAGTAATATAATGTGCTAAATGACCAGATGTTAAGTACATCAAATAAACCTGGTCCCTACCCTGAGCAAATAAGGGCAGACTGCAGGCAAGTGGGCAGGCCACGATTACACGGCGCAGGTCAGTGCGGGAAGACAGACGGCTCCGTGCTCTTGAGGACGCAGAGCAGCCACCATGGAAAAACTCCACAAGCAAGTCAAAGCTCAGCTGGACCCAGGGTCTCTCACCCAAATATTGCAAAACCCCATTCAGCCTCCCTCCTCCTCCTCTGCCCCAGTGCACTGGGACCCAGCCCTGCCTGTCTCCACACGGTTCCTGGAACACGTCAAAGCCAGCTCTTGCCTCAAGGTGCCTACACTTGGTTCTTCTGCCTAAGAAACTCAAGAAACTGCTCCTCCAGATAGCAAGTCCAGTCCCTCAGGCCTTTGATTCGCTCAACTGTCACCATCTCTCTCAAGGAAGTGGTCTTTCCAAATCACACTGTATTTAAAATTTCAACTCCCCTGCCCCTTTGGCAATCCTTATCCCCCAACACTCTGCTTATGTTTCTTCATATACTTCCCGCAATCTGACATACTGTATTTTTTGGGAGGCAGGGGGACAGTCTCACCTTCTTGTCCTCAGTAGAGTGCTGTGGCGTCACAGCTCACAGCAACCTCAAACTCTTGGGCTCAAGTGATTCTCTTGCCTCAGCCTAAGTGGCTGGGACAACAGGTGCTAGTTTGTTTTCTGTTCCCCACAGAAACTAGAGGATGCCCAATGATAGTTTACCCATCATGTTCACTGTGTTCCAACACATGGAAAGAAAAGATGAAACCCTAATGCAGAAGGCACTCAATACGTAAACAGTAAATAAATCCACAGAGGCTGGCCAGGGAAAGAAGGGACGGAGGTTACTAGAGAGACAGGGACGTCCCAGGAAGGAGGACCTGCGTGCAGAGACCTTATGGGTTGATTCACCTGTTGATGCCCCCACATGCCTCACAATGGGTCTTTCCTTGAAAAAAGGCAGTGTAGGTTTCATTAGCTAAGTTAGGATTGGGGGACCTTAGTTTAATAGGACTGCTGCCCTTCAAAGAAGGGGAAATTTGGGCACAGACATATATACAAGGAGAATACCATGTGAAAATGAAAGCAGAGACCAGGGTGACGGTTGCCCATGCCAAGAAACATCAAAGATTTCCAGTAAACCACAAGAGGCCGCGTAAGAAGCATGGAACTGATTGTTCCTCACAGCCTCAGGCGGAACCGACCTGCTGCTACTTTGATCTCAGACTGCTTTCCATAACCAGGAGACGATAAATCCCTGTTGTAAAGCTGCCCAGGTTGTGCACTTTGTTACGGCAGCCCTGACAGACTAATAAAGCTGGACACAAGAGGAACCAGAGTATAAAAGATGACTTTGGCTACACAACGACATTGGAGCGCCGTCAAGAGTCTCTCTTCCCACAACCTACTCCTTCTGATGAATTACTTTAAAACCTAAAACCTAATCCTAGTTAGGTATCTATCAAAACAGATTATCAGACCAGGGGAAGGAAATGCACACGGCAACGTGGGACAAGTCAGCGGTCCTTCAGACCACCCGAGAAAAGAAATCAGGGTACAGGTGCTAACGACTGGGTTTTGTAAACAACAGCCTGATGTTTGTGGGGTTTTTTCCTTTAAATAAACTAAGCCCAATTCACAAGGCTAACACCTTGTGGGGTGAGGAAGCTTCCTGCCTGGAACAAACCACCTGCAAACCTTCTGGTTGTGCCCACCACAAATAAAATTTTCAAATATTTAACTACAAGTAAATGAGCAAGACAGGTGAAGCACATGTAAATCACTCTCAGCATTTCAAATACTTAACATTTCTTAGAATTCTCTGTTCCCCTTTCCTAACTTGCTCCAAAGGCAGGCCCTGAGTACCACAAACCAATCCGCACAGACACAGAGGTCCCGGGGCAGTGAGCTCAGTATTTAAAAATGAAAGCCAAACCCACTCAGTTTCTCAACATGTTATAAACGGTTTCATTTTATGAAATTCTACACAGAATAAAATTTGAATAAAAAGGATGTGATAAATTTCCATTTCTAGCCTAGATGGACTAGACGGGGCCAGATTTACCCTGTGATGTGAACCAACCAACCAACAAAATCCAGGAAACGATTCCGCAAATCACTGTACATAAGTCGTCAGAAGAAAGTGACTCTCCCACCCTAGGAAACAAACGAGAGGGGCCCGTCCACGGCCCCAGGGGACTGCCTGAGAGAGGCCGCAGGGAAGAAATGTAGGCTAGGTTGTGAGGTTCTTTGACAACACACAAATGATATGAAAATAAAATATACTTACAGCAGCTACAGGAATAAGAATCTCCACAAATAAACCAGCAAGTGCATGTTTTATATCTTTATCTTTTACTTCTAAGAAATACTGAGCACATTCCTTGAAGGGAAAAACGTATACTTCAGTTAACAAAATAGAAAAGGTTCAAAAACTCGCATTATAAGATCACAATCATTTTGTGAACGGTCTGCCATTTTATCAAATAAACTAAGGTCAATGCCATCTTTAAATCAAAAAAGAAAGCTAATCCCCACTTGTGACAATTTAAAACACTTAGAATAAGAAATTAATAACGATGCCATATTTTGTTTTTTTTTTAAAAAGAACAACAAGCATTAGGCTAATTCTATTTGCTGCCGTGGGGAAGGTATATCACCTGCATAAACTGAAATGATGCTTCGAAATCTTCTACAGGGTACATTTTCACTCGGAAAAATTTCATTCCCATTATTAAGCTGATGACGCTTTGCACCACGTGTGGGCTTTGCTCCTTTTGTCGCAGTTCCTTTAATTCTGTCACAAACTTCTTCCTTACAGCCTGAAACCTTTAATATACATAGAGACAGAATTTGATTTGAAATTAAAAACGAATTTCCCACATGATATTTAAGGGTAAAAGGAAAAGAGGGGTTACATAATATCATCTCCTGTCTCCACCCTCACGAAAAGTACCAGAAAAAACACAGAGTAAACTAAAATTGTTATTCTAAACTGGCTGTTCATTATTTTAAAGTTACAAGTTCCTCAAGGAGAAATAATAGGATTCCTGTTTTCATATAATACCATCAGTACAACACCATCACGATATTAGTTCATAATCACGGTGAAATACTATCCAATAACCTACCCCTGAAACGCCTCCATATAACTCAGAGTAACTCCAACTTTCAAGGCTCTTTATTTATTTTTTTATTTTCATTTTTTTTATTTTTTAGTTGTTGCAGTTTGGCCACGGCCAGATTTGAACTTGCCACCCTTGGTACATGGGGCCAGCACCCTACTCACTGAGCCACAGGCACCACCCTCTTCTTAATGAAATCTGTGATTAGAGTCACATAGACAGCAGATTTCGACTACAAATCTGTTCAAAGAGACAAACCAACCTATTGTAGAGCACTGATTGTCACTTAACATCAATATCTCATCACACTGTAGGAAAACTGCAGAGGAGGGGAGGGAGGAACCCGGTTTCCCAGTGTGAATAAGCCACAGAATCAAAGGCCTTTGAAATGTGAGCACGTCACCTGATTCAAATCACCACAACTGTTAAGGTTTAACTAGTAAGTTTTTCATCACTTTCATTGGAAAAAGAGAGTTAATAGGTTATTAATAATAATGCCTTTAATTACATATTATGAAACAGCTAAAGATTTTATCATTAATGTTACTTGGGGAAGACAGTTCCTGAAAGCTAAAATAACCTCAAAGGAAGCATGTTTTCCGAGGGTCACTGACTACAGTAAGGGGGAAAAAAGAAAGTAACATTAACAAAACGTGGGCTACGTGACAGGAAGTATAACATCTACCTATAATAGATATCATACTTATACCAAAGACTGAGATACCATTTTGCATGAAAGTATTCTTTAACATTTCATTAAGAAAATTTTTATAAGGCAGATAAAAATCTTTCCACTAAAATAGTAGAACTGAGGGGCTTTTAATTAAATTTCTCATAAAAATTAGTCACTATACGCCAAGAAAACACATGGGCAAGATTCCAACAGACCCCCGCCTTCTCCCAGTGCCGCTTCCCCTCTGGTGCTCTCAGCCTACCCCCGAGTGGATCTGCCCGCCCGTCTCGCCTGCTCATGACTGCTCATGACGTGTGTGAGTGCAACGTCCCTCCAGCTTGCTCTAAAGCAGCATTGCTTATCATTTTCATAGACATGCTGGCCATTTGGACTGATCGGTCTTACCATCTAGAGTTAACTCAGTCATGATGTAGTGTTCTCAGATTGAACTTGCTACTGTACTTGGAATTTCTGTTCTCTATTACTGAGGTAGAAACTCGGTTTTGATAAAATTAAAAATATCATGGACTATGACGCCATAAAGAGAATTACATCATTGCTCATATCTATTTTTGTACCTATATCCTAAATTAAGGATTCACTATTAATTAAATGTAAGTGAGATATTAAGATATTATTTCTTGTCTATGTCCAAATCATTTAAAATATTCACCCTGGCGGGGCATAGTAGCTCATGCCTGTAATCCTACTTAGCACACTGAGAGGCTGAGGAGAGAGGATCATCGCTTGAGGCTGGGAGTGCCGGACCAACCTGCTCAAGATAGCAAGACCTTGTCACTACAAAAATTAGGAAAATTAGCCAGATGTGTTGACGCATGCTTGTAGTCTCAGCTGCTCAGGAGGCTGCAGCAGGAGGATCACTTTGAGCCCAGGAGTTTGCGCTTGCAGTGAGCTATGATTATATCTCTGCACCCCAGCCTGGGAAACAGAGCAAGACCCAACTCAAAAAATAAAATACTCAGACAGTGTTCTAAGTTCTGTAACATTCGTTATAACAGGACCCTTAGTGTATTGCAAAGGATAAAAAGAAATAAAACATATTATTGATATTAAAATGCTAACTACTAAACATTAATAACTGTGCTTGCCTTCTTAGAATTTAGAAAGACTGTTATATGATTTCAGAGCCAAAAATTTTTGAAAAAGCATCCAAGAATTGATTTTTTCTTTAAAAGTTTCCCAGTAGTAACAAAGGAAATATGAAATCTTCCATAGTTTTTATAGCAACTACAAGAAGCTAAAGATGAAGTTTTCTGTTTACTAGAAAGATGATTCGAGTATAATTCAAAGACTGATTCCTAACGAAAAACACTTTTAATGAAGTAATCTAGTACCTTTTATCGTTCCCTTTTTGGTATCTCTTCTATCTATTCAAAATTCTGCTGAGTATTAAAACAAATAAGATGATTAGAAAATGCTGCCATGCTACCTCAGAAATGAAAGTTCTCATCTAGAGAGGAATAAAAGTAACTAGCAGCTCTGTAACGACTTCTGAGAGAGATCTTAACAACCACTTCTGACAGAATTGTTAAAATAGGGAATAAGTCAATGTCCTATGTTTAATAATTTCTGACTTGCTTGATTCAGACATTTATGGAAAACTCCAAGTAAATTAAAAGGAGTTGTGAAATTGAGGTCTGAGTGTTCCTTAAAGAGCTGCTAGTGATAACAGGTGGAGGAGACTTGATAACAACCGCAGGACACAGATGGCCGCTCTCCAGGGGATCAATGTCTACAATACCAAGCAAACTGAAATACACGATTTATCAAACTCACTTTGACTGGGCAAGAACCCCTATGACCTCTGCATATAAATCTGCAATAATGTGCACATTCCCAGTGTTGGTTCCGGAATATCTAAAAAAAAAACCCAAAAATATTAAAAGAAGACAAACTTAATATTTCATTTAATTTTTCTACAAACTCATAATAAATTTTAAAAGCATCACATAACTTTCTATGGATATTCATTTAAAGGATGATTAAAAACCAAATAAATTTCATTCATCCTATTCCTAGATTTTAATTTACCATAAAACTTAAGCTCATGGCTCTCACAAATAGAAACTATGCCGTTAAAAATTATTTTTACAAAATCTTTCCTCTAATAAACCAGAAGATAATTGCTTTGAACTCTGAAAACAAATGATCAATAGGAATTCAAATTACATTTAAACTGTCTAAACCTAGATTGCAAGAAAAATCACCAATCCCAAATTTGTATTTGTACTTACCCTTCCTTGTGTTTAAAGTGCTTAAAAGCTAAATTTAGAACTTCATGAACTAAGGGATCAGGTACAGGATGAACAGGAATCTAGAATAAAAAAGAATTATCAACTAAGAGTGAGTATTCTCATCATTTCAACTAATTAAACTAAAAATTCAACTTTTGCTGGGTGTGATGGCTCACCCCTACAATCCTAGCATTCTGGGAGGCTGAGGCAGGCGGATTGCCTGAGCTTACAGGTTCGAGACCAGTCTGAGCCAGAGTGAGACCTCATCTCTAAAAACAGTCGGACACTGTCACAGGCGCCTGTAGTCCCAGCTACTTGGGAGGCTGAGGCAAGAGATCACTTGAGCCCAAGAGTCTGGTGTTGCTGTGAGCTGAGATGCCACAGCACTCTACCGGGACAAAGTGAGACTCTGTCTCCCCCCACAAAAAATAAAAATAAATAAAATAAATAATTTAACTTTCATGGTATCATCTATTACTAATCTGTTGATATTTTCTTCTGAGAATCTCATTTCTTTAACAGTTTGGTTACTTATCAAATTTCATATACTAAACTTAAGAATATTAGCTATTGGCCGGGCATGGTGGTTCACACCTGTATTCCTAGCACTCTGAGGAGATGGGTGAGGCTGAGATGGGTGGATACTTGAGCTCAGGACTTTGAGACCAGCTTGAGCCAGAGCAAGAGCAAGACCCTGTCTCTACTAAAGACAGAAAAACTAGACCAGCCCTGTGGCAGGCAGTCCCATCTACTCAGGAGGGTGAGGCAAGAGGATTGCTTAAGCCCAGGAGTTTGAGGTTGCTGTGAGCTAAGATGACACCACGGCCCTCTACCCAGGTCACCAGAGTGAAATATATATATAGGAGCTACTCACAAATCACTGAACTATGGACTATGTAGGGCAAAAGCTGTAGTTGTCCCTGTTGGTGGTGGTGTAATCGACACTGTCAGAAAGTTAACAAATGCTGATACAGACCTCTGTGCAGCACCAGAAGTAATCTGGAATGAGCTAGCCCCACACTCCACAAAATCCAATTTTCTACCACAAAACAGTGGCCAAAAGGGATACTATCTTTTCCAAAAAATTAAAACTATTTATAGATTTATTAGAAATCTATCATTTAAATATCCCCCTTTTTTCTTCTTTTGTTTTTTAAGACAGAGCCTCAAGCAGTCGCCCTTGTTAGAGTGTGGTGGCATCACAGCTCACAGCAACCTCCAACTCCTGGGCTTCAGCGATACTCTTGCCTCGGCCTCCCAAGTAGCTGAGACTACAGGTGTCCACCACAATGCCCAGCTGTTTTTTGGTTGTAGTTGTTGTTGTTGTTTGGCAGGCCCGGGTTGGATTCGAACCCGCCAGCTCTGGTGTATGTGGCTGGTGCCTTAGCCACTTGAGCTACAGGTACCGAGCCCCCCTTTTTCTTCTTTAAAAAGTATATGCTAAGGTAAGGAGCGAGGGTGGTGGGGTCTTGGTGTGTGCCACACCTTTTGGGGGCAAAACACGATTGTAAGAGGGACTTTACCCAACAAATTCAATCAGTGTAACATGGTTTCTTGTACCCTCAATGAATCCCCAACAATAAAAGAAAAAAAAAAAGTATATGCTAGTTCCTATTACATAAAAGAAATATTTAAACCAGTGTCTAAAATCCCTACTACTGTAGCACACAGTGACTGTTACAAACTTCCAGGATCCTCCTGCACAGCCCTACACATCTGGATGTGCAAATGCCTTACGTTCAGTTAACAAAAGAGTGCAGCGACTTGGCGGCTTTTCAGAGCTCCTCTCATACTTTTTAACAGACACATACTGCTCGGTATGTCTGTATTTAACAAGCCTCTTCTTAGTGAACATCTCACTCCAGATTGTCGGTATTCAAACAGTATTACAATAAACACCTTGCACACTTAATGCCATATTCGTGCACAGTTAGTGTTATAGGAAAGAGTTCAACAGGAGGAACTGCTGGGCCAAAAGGAATACAAGCCACTGCTCATGTACCTCCTAGCTCTCCAGGGTCATCCTTTGGCGTATGGGAGGGACTGGTCCCAGGACCCACCATAGACACCAAAATCGGCCGACACTCAAGTCCTTTATAGAAATGGATCAGGATTTACATACAGTTCACACACGTCTTCCTGTATGCTTTAAAGCATCCCTGGTTGACTTATGGTACTTAATACAAGGTAAATGCTATGTAAATAGTTGTTATACTGTGTTATTTTTCCTTGTATTATTTACTTTAGACATTTTCAACCTAAGGTTGCTTATATCCATGGATCTGAAACCCGTAAGTACAGAGGTATAGCAGTATCTGTGTGTCTACCAATCTATATACGTCTGTACCAAAACCATAACTTTCAGAGCTTAATAATAATTTCAGATGTCTGACGGTTACAAGTCCTCTCTCTTTACATTTCTTCAGAAATAACTTGCCTATTCTTGGCCCATTGTTCTTTCATTAGAGTCATCTTTTCATGTCCTGTAAAAACTGCCAGGATTTTTTATTGGTGCTATAATGAATCTGTAGATCGATTTGAGGATAAGTATATTTTTATACACCTACACAGAATATCTTTCAGTAAAGTTTTGTAATCTTCTGGTTTTGTCCTTTGTTAGACTTACTCCTAAGCCAAATGTAGAAAGAGATGCTTGATTTCATCAGTAATTAGGAGAATGAAAATACACAAGATGCCATTTTACACCAATTTGTTGAGGAAAAAATGAAGCCTAATGATACAAAATAATAGACATAATGTAAATAAGTGAGGTTTTGTATCCACTGCTTTTGGGAGTGTGAAGCAATTTCCACATAGCCTGCAATCCAGGGCAGGGGACTGACTAGATGACATCACCCCACGATACACTTTGAGCAAAAGGTAATTTAGAGGCAACAGGAAAAAAAGCTCTCCACCTTTCTGCCTAAAGGCAGGGTATAAATTCCCCTTTCAAGGTGTCTGCCCTAACCCCTCCCTAAGCCAGGAAGAGAATAACCATTATCAAAGGAGGCAGAAAGTACAGAGATACTGTCTTTCTCTTATCTTGCACTAGTTCCCCGCATCTATTTAACCTATCACAATCTGCTGCCCAAATTCTTTTTCTTTGTTTTATCCCTACAATTCATCACTCTTTGTTAAAATGGCATATAAACTCTAGGGTCTGATCCTTTCTTGGATTTTTCTTCTCTTCTATGGAGACCTCCACATGCAAACATAAAGCCTTAGGCTGTAAATATTCTGCCCGTTTAATGTGTAGAGCCCCAGTCATTAACCCTAACCAGGGAAAGGAAAAACTTTTCCCTCCCCGTGCAGTAGTGGCTTTCCATGGACGCAGTTACCTGCAGTCACCCATGGTGTGAACATACTACTGTGAGAGAGAGAAAAAGAAACTGAGACCACAACCATACAAATTTTTATTAAAGTATATTATTACAATTGTTCTGTTTTATTATTAGTTGTTATTGTAAATCCTTTACATAAGGTTTGCACTGGCAGGAAACAAAAAAGGCGTGCTGAGTGTCCCTCATCCAAAATGCTTGGGACCAGAAGCATTCTGGATGTCAGACTTTTGCAACGTCTGGAATATTTGCATATACATAATAAGATATTTTACGGAGGAGACCCAGGTCTAATCACAAAATCCATTCATTTTACTTATACAGATAACATGGTGGTAGTTTTATACATTATTTTAAATAATTGTGTGCACAAAATAAAGCCAGATGTGGAAGTTTCTACTTTGTGATACCATGTTGGCACTCCACAAGTTATAGATCTTACAGTACTTCGATTCCAAAGTTTTTGATCAAACATGCTCTATCTGTATAAGGATGCACTATTTTGAGCATCCAGTGGGGTCTTGGGATGTATCCCCTGCAAATCAGGATAATTGTTCTATTTCCTCCAGTTATGCTTGGCGTCCTACAATGACAGCTGGGGACAATATTTAGTCATGCTGTGCTCTTTATTGCCACCCTGCTATTGCTACCATCGACAACTTTTATCTGCCTGTGTGCCAGGTTATATAATGATTATATAATGTACAAAAAGTATATATTATTTATAATGCTTATAACAGTCTTATAAGGCAACTATTTGTCCCTGACTCAATGACAAGGAATCTGAAGCTCGATATACTGTGTCCTCAGATTCTGACGGGAAAGTACATCCAATAAATGAGACAAATGACTAAAGAAAAAGTAAGAAGAGACAGAGAAACAGAAATACATTTTATCTATAATCTTACTTAAAAATGAATAACTTCTACAATTTTTACATTATGAATGAACATTGTAAGAATGCAAAGACATTTCTAACATCCATTAATCTTCTCTTAATGTCAACAGTAAAAAGAAAAAAAAAACCTCTCAAACTGAATTCCCAAAAATGAAGGAGGAAAGAATTTCATTTCAGGTCATAGAAAAAAGAATTCTATTTTTATGGAGTTGTATTTCCATCTTTAGCATCAAGAATTTTTTAGATTTTTTTTCTTGTCATGTATGTGATTTTTGGAGGCAGTTCTAATTCTTCCTGAATACTCAAGAGGGATATAGCTAGCAGACACCAAAGAACACCCACTGAGGATGGACATTTGACTCACGCCTGAAATCCCAACGCTTTGGGAAGCCAAGGCAGGAGAATCGCTTGAGGCCAGGAGTTTAAGATGAGCCTGGGCAACTTAGCAAGACCCTGTCTCAAAAAAAAAAAAAAAAAAAAATTAAAATTGGCTGGACATGCACCTATAGTCCTAACTATTTGGGATACCGATGCAGGAAAATAGTTTGAGCCCAGGAGTTCCAGCAGGGGCAAGAGGGTGAGAGTCTGCCTCTTTGAAAAAACAAACAAACAAACAAAAAACAAAAAGAAAAAGAATGACCAAGTTTTACTCCAAGGTTTTTCCCAACACCAATGCCCCAAATTTAAAACATTCACTTTTCTCACATTACAAAGAACAACAAAAGCAGCTTCAGATAGGAACGCCAGGGGGTCGGAGAGGCCCCCTTCATTAGCACCATGACTGATTCTCAAGACAAAGGAGAGCAAATAATTTGTGCCCCAGCAGAATGACCAATCACCCCACGTCACCCACCTTCAGGGCTACTTGTCCACGCTTAGAACGCTAGCATGGAATCTGAAAATCTAAGGATCCACTCCACAAACGTATTTTGCAAATAGTACTGAGAAAATTAAGCCCAGAGTCTTAAATGGCTTACAAACTAGGATTCTCAACTTTCTTTCAAAGAATAAAAATATAGGACTAAAATTCAATAGACAGACAGTACTGCTTCAAATCTTCCTAATGTTATACTGTTATTTATACATGCTTTTATCACAAATCTAAGGTCTTTGGTACTAACACATATTTTTAGTCAGCTACTACTGACTACCCAAATTACTCCTCTGACTTTCTTGGAAAAAATAAAATTAGTCCTCTATCATATTGAATCAATTTTCTTCCCATGATGAGTCATACTATTTAATTTGTGTTTATATTAACTAAATTCTTTTTCTAAGTTGTTATGATAAAAAAAAACTTTCATTCAATTTTATAAGGCTATTTTATCTAATTTCTTATCACTGATTTTACCAATGGGAATTTATTTTTATCATTAAAGGAAGAAAACTTGGACTAAAAAAAATGAACTAGCTTTATATTTATAATCTTCAGCAAGTCACTGCAACTAAGAACAATTCTTCATCTGTAAAATGAAAAGTAACACATAACACTTAAGGATTTGTCCATGCACCAGGCATTATTGTATTTAATTCTCATGATTCTACAAAAATGATAGTATTATCATCCTTTATTATCAAGGAAGTGTTAGAAGGCAATAACATTCCCAAAGTTACTCTGCTAGCAAGATGGCTGGGGTATTAATAATACTTGTCATTAATAAATCTCCTGTGGTTTATTACACAATCAGTCAGTACAAAGGATATAGAGTCCTTCATACATTGTGAAGAGTTCTAAACATGTGTGATTATTATTGAAGACATAATACATTTTTTAAGGAACAAATAATTAATAATGTACAAAGGTCAAGGACTAACCTAAGGAATATTTACTCTTCCTTGAGACTGAAACCAGCATGTATCAAAACCTCAATACTCTGGAGACCGTCCATCTCATCAAAATAAAACCGTATCACATTTCAGTACTGGTATTTTATGTGGAACATAAGTTCTCTTAAATTCAAGATATATTACATTGATTACTCTCCGGATATCTTAAACCCCATTGTTATTCTGACAAACTGGGTTAGTTTGTCATGTGATATTTAGAAAGCTTTATTGATTTTTACTTCATATTTGGTAGTTTCATTGGTTTCAGAGATGCTAAGAAGACTTGTCTTTTACCGGGGAGGGATTTTAGGATTTTAGATACATAAAGTATATCTATGTTCTTAGTGATAGATTTTTTTTTTCTTTGATGGGTATATGAGAATCACAGTATGAGGATAATAGTACAAGAGGAAAAAGGGTAAGTGGAAAGGGTTGGAACAGTATGGAGACAGGACCAGGCGCCAGGGTCAGCTATCAAAGCCACTGTGTTTCTCTTTTTCACACTTTAAGTCCATGTGAACCATGGGTCAGAAATAATTTTATGCCCACTGAATTGTATGCCCATTATTCTTAACTTTAAAGATCCTGATGGCTTTTTTCTACCAGAAAACCTTATCTAGATTATTTTAGAAGAGGAAGAAGACGGGGAACAGGGCTATGAATATTACGGGGAAGGGGAGAGGACAGGAAGGAAAAGGGAAGAAACCCTGCCCAGGGCTGTCTGTAGTTGGGCTCTGATGCCAGCGCTAGTAGGGGAAGGGACACCGAGTGGGTGGAGAAGGACGTCACGGGAAACAAAGAAGAAAGGCCACAAGGGACCCTGACCACAGAGGGCCCTGGATGTCCGCAGAGGGAGTTTGCCATTTCTCCAGCCAGAAGAAATAACCCTGTCCTGTTACACTGGGAAAAGAAGTGTGAATGCTGGGTACCAGTCTGCTCAAACGGCCTGCGCTGGGCACCCAGGAGATGCCCGGCATCAACTACAATGAACAGCAGTCAAAGCCCATTGGTCGCTCGTGGCCCTTTCTTCTGACTTATTTTTCTTACCGTGCTGCCCTGCGTGCAGTCCCTAAAGCAATGCCAGCGCACAGTAGACACACCAATAGTTATTGAACGAACACATAATTCATGCTCTGAGGTATTCTTAATTGTCAGAAGGCTGTCTGCACTTGACAGTTCAGCCTTCCCTTATCAAATCAGCCCCATTCCTCAACCACAGGAACGAGTAAGCTGAGGGTTTAGGAAGAGAAATTTAGCAGAAGGAAAAAGGGCTTAAAGCAGCTGAATGACAAACAAATGGTATTTACAGCTAAAAGCCCACATTCAACACAATTTCCATTCAGTTCTGTTTTGCTAACAAGATTCCTTACCTTGGATGTCACAGGAAGGTGGAAAGAACAGGGAGTAAGGGACAGGGGCAGGGCAGGAAGGCTGCAGGCAGCCCAAGGAAGTGCAGTTAAATTCAGGGATTTGGTTCATGTGGCCAGAATTTCAGCCCCAACATCTTAAATAAAGTACAGAAAGGCAAAGAATAAGAAATACAAACTTTGCAGAAATAAAAGGGCTTACCTGCTTTAGAACTTCAACTAAAACTAAACAAAAAATAAAATCTACTGCTAAGTCTCTCCTTTCCAGAAGATAATCTCTTTCACGTTGCTGTTCATCCCTGAAACAAGAACCCAGAATTAGCATCGTGTTGTGACTGTAAGTTTTAAAATAACAGTTAGAAGTTCATGTGGCTCACTGCGTTCCTACGGGTATGGTGTACCAGAGCAATTGTTAGTATGAGGTTAGTATGAGGTTTTTAAATAATCCACAGTATACGAGGTCAGACGGTTAAGTTCGTGAACTCATCCTAGAAAAAATGCTACATACCTCATGGCTGAATATGAACTTGGGTCTCTTTAAAGCACTCCCCCTGGAAAGGAATGCACGGAACCCAGCATGCTGTCCCCCCTTCAGAGCACTTTTTCTAGGACGAGTTCATCAAGTTAATTGTCAGACCTCACACAATGACAGCGTTGATGGCCATTCCAGAAAAAGAGCTCCAGAGCCGCTTTGAAGGGTGGACGAGGCACTGGCAGTGGTGCTCAGCTTCCCGGGGGTGGGGTGGGCTGGGGGAGTTTGGGGTGACCATTGTAATATTCAGCAATGAGGTGTGCAGCACTTTTTCTAGGATAAGTTCATAAACTTAATTGTCCAACCACATACGTTACAAGGTCTCCTGTTCTTTCTCTTTTTGTACACTGGGTGTTTTTATACACACTTCACTATTACAGCTGTCAGCAGTTAAACCTCATCCAAAATAATTGCTAAGAGGAAGGAAAGTATATAAATGTCATTCCGAAAACCGGGCACTGCTCCAAATCTCATTACTAATTTTTGTATTAAGAACTGAAGCAAAAGCAACAATTTTTACAGATGAAAATATAGTACGAGGTTGACTTTTTCACAAATCTACATTAAAAAAAATCATACATGACACTAATTAAAGTCTAACATTAAACCACGGGTAATCACGGGACCACAAATGTGTGTAACACCAAGGTCTCCCTGGGATATTTGAAAGAAGAAAAGACAAATTCTAGGATTTGAGCGGCAAGAAGAGCATCACAGCACTGGAATACAGGGTTTTCCAAAAATACATGTACTCGGCTCAGCGCCTGTGGCTCAACGAGCTAAGGCGCCAGCCATGTACACATGAGCTGGTGGGTTCGAATCCAGCCCGGGCCTGACAAACAACAATGACGACTGCAACCAAAAAATGGCCGGGCGTTGTGGCGGGCGCCTATAGTCCCAGCTACTTGGGAGGCTGAGGCAAGAGACTCGCTTGAGCCCAGGAATTGGAGGTTGCTGTGAGTTGTGATGCCATGGCACTCTATCCAGGGTGACAGCTTGAGGCTCTGTCTCAAAAAAAAAAAAAAAAAAAAAAAATACATGTACATCATGTACCAAAAAATATAAAATTTTTAAAAATTAATAAAAATGATAATATAGGATTTTGGCAGTCTTCCTATATCCCAACAATTGCCTCCCTTCATAAACTTTATAAACAGAATTTTCTTTGAATTGTGAATTTTCTGAATTAAATTCTGTGGCTACTAAAGCTCTCACCGAGCTGCTAAAATGACAATCCCGAAATTTTTTTAAAACTAATGTTTACACAGTACCCAGTGACAGGTACCGCAGGTCTACACCTAGTTTTGGCCTGGTGCTTTCTCTGGTTTTGCAGTTTAAGTCTGAACTCATGCCCCTTACAGCCTCCTACACAACAAAAACAGCCAAGGCTTACTTTTAGGAACCAAATAGTAACACTCTCCAGTGAATAACAACACCATCGCCCCTTTCAGTGGACAGGTCTAACCGTGGTGAGCAAAGCACTCACCCCTTAGACTTGGTGCTAGATCGAGGCCTGTACTCGTAAGACTCGTCGTCACTTCCATTTTGGCGTCTGTACCAGTCGAACAAGGTGCGCAGTAAGGAAGGGAGACAGTGCTCTGCTACTGAGCTCATAGAGCTTATCAACTGCGAACAAGAGAGGGCCAGAGTGAAGGACAGCATCGCAGGCGCCACACTCCTAACATATTAGCGACCATTTAGAATTGAACAGACACAACGATTGGGAGGTCTGGAACGTGAACGGAAGGACACCGATCCCAGGTTCTGTGGGGGCCAATGTTGCCTTTATTTGCGCTGGGGTGCGAGCGAGCTGAGTCTGAGAAAGGAGGCAGCCCATGGGTTACGGTGGATGGGAATTTAAAGGCTTGGAGGGGTAGGGATGATACATTTACTCCTTCCTGGGGGGGCGCTTCTATTTGGGCTGGTCAGTTCCATTGGGGTGGATCCCTACATTTGACTCTATCAATGATTCAAATGCAATAAATGTGTAACAGATCCCCACTGAACACATTTTTATGATCCCCCCCACAGAATCTTCTCCCTTAACTATTAATAACTGGAGCACTTTTGAGTGGTTTCCTGGAAATGGTGGATTTTCTGGGAGATGAAGAGCTGAGATTCCCAGTGCTCCTGGGCAACTTCCTGACACCAAGATTCACCATCCCCAGGCAGCCCCTAGTTAGTTACACCACTGTCGCGTCAAGGCATGTGGCCTCCTTTTAAGAGCCCAGAATCTCCTCAAGTGCAGAGACAGAGTTGAGGAAGCTTTTCCTGACAAAGTATTAGAAGTTCCTTTCTTCCTTACAATCCCCTGGTCTGAGCAACTGAACCTAGACTGAGGCCCTCTTACAGTCTCAACAACACATGTTTTAAAATTAAAACAAGGGGAAAAAAACTAAACTAAATTAAATTAAATTAAAATAAGGGTCAGGAGTTTAGCCAAATAATAAAGTCACATGACCTAAGTTTCACCCACTACTAAACTTTATCTAAATCCACAGTTTTGCTTGGTGGCTTTCAACCTTTTTCCTGCCTCCCTGGGCCACTCGCTTGTGTCCACATCCCCCTCAGCAGCATCGCAGATTACAGACATGGATACCCCTGAAGCCACAGCTCCTCCATCTCCTGCAACCCCTCTGCACTTAATCAAGTGAACCAATGCATTCTAGATGTTGCCATTTCATTGATGAAGACATGTAGAAACAAAAAAAAGAGATAATTAAGTTAGAACCGTGAGGAGAGCTCCGAGTTACCATTCTATGACGCTGAAAAATCACTCAAACACTGAAGGCTTAGAAGTTATAAATGGACAACAAAGATAAAGGCAGTGTGATACTGTTACTAAACTTGTAACTACCTGAATTCTAGGTGAATATCACAGATTCATTTCATGAAAGGGCACAATTTCAATTAGGGGTCCCTAACGTTACACTTCACCTTGAGCAGGGGTTCTCAACTGTCCTAATGCTGAGGCCCTTTACTACAGTTCCTCATGGGCTCAGCGCCTGTGGCTCAACGGGCTAAGGCGCCACCCATGTACACCTGAGCTGGCGGGTTTGAATCCAGCCCAGGCCCGCCAAACAACAATGACAGCTGCAACCAAAAATTAAAAAAAAAAAAAAAATGGCCGGGTGTTGTGGCGGGCGCCTGTAGTCCCAGCTCCTTGGGAGGCAGAGGCAAGAGACTCACTTGAGCCCAGGAATTGGAGGTTGCTGTGAGCTGTGATGCCACAGCACTCTATCCAGGGTGACAGCTTGAGGCTCTGTCTCAAAAAAAAAATACAATTCCTCATGTTGTGGTGACCCCCAACCATAAAATTATTTTCATTATTTTCATGAAGTAGCAATGGAAAGAATTTTATGGTTGGGGGTCACCATAATACGAGGAACTGTATTAAAGGGCCGTGGCATTAGGAAGGTTGAGAACCGCTGATTATGAGGATCCCAAGAAAAACTTCCTTTCCTCACAAGAATTTCTGTATCTGGTTGGACCCATTGCTCATAAAATTAATATTTCAAAATCAGCACGTAGTCAAACATGCTTCACTCTACCAACTTATTTGAAAAACTATGGGTTACAGGAACCTAAGGTCTCCTTCAGTTCCAAGACTACAGGAAGAATCAGTTAATGAAGATAAGTTGATAACTCTGAAAATCAAACATTTATTTTGATATTATTATTTCCTTGTCTTCAGGGAACTTCAAAATGCACTTCATCCAGGAAATTAGGGAAATTAGAAAAGGCTGAAATAGTTTATTTGATTCTGTATATGGTTCTCTTTTTCATTACTTCCAGACCATCCTTTAATCATACTTTTATTGTAAAGTACCATAATTTGACAGGTAAATAGTCTTTAATTTGGAAAATTAAAATAAAAAGTCAATTTTATTTAACTGTGTAAAAAAAACTGAAAAACAGTGTACAGTATCACTCAAAAGAAATCACTTTTAGCACCTAAAGAAGAAAAATTAAAACACCACCTGCTGTTGTCAACATAATACCAGAACAGTTTACACCACACATAGCTTTATACAGTGGGGGGGGGGGGGGAAAGGAGCTACAAGGAACAATCATTTATACTTTGTTAATCATTTACATAAGAAAACAAATGGAAATTTTCCTTAAAATGTTTAATCAGATTTCAATTCTGACCATACACTTGATTAATAAAGCAGATTCATGATGTGAATACCCTACTAACTTTTGTAGTGGCTTAACATTGAATAGTATTGTTAAGGTGATCTCATTCTGGTACTGTTACACACATGGCTTACCTTCCTACTTACGGTTTCTTCCTCTATCAGTGACTATTTACTAAGCATGTAGCAAAATGACCTAGGGAGCTGCTGTAAATACAGGTGCCAGAAAGTGCCCTTGGCAACCCTGATTCAGCAGAACTGAAGCAGGATCCAGAATCACAGTATTTTGCTAAGTCTCTACCAAGTGATTTTAACCAGTCTTCTTTATCAAATCAATCAGCCTAATACGAAACTTCTATTGCTTAGATACTGTACATAATTTTGAGTAAAGTGAGCCAGGAATACTAGATGGTAACAAAAAGCTAACATGAGCTATTGATTTTTTTTTTTCAAATAATCAACTTGTAATAAACTAATTATGATAAAGTAACACCTGCTCCAACTTTTAATCTCAGCAAGAGGAAGAATTACCATTGGAAAAATACCACACGAGGTTTTAGACATTGGTATTCTATAAACAGGCCCTGAGAGCCACAACAGAAAAACAATAAATAGTAGAAGGTAAAATATTGTGTGAAATACTGTTCAGCCATAAAAAAGATGGAGACTTTGTATTTTCTCTAACAACCTGGATGGATTTAGAAAAAACTCTCCTGAGTATCACAGGAATCAAAAAATGAGCATCATGTGTAGTCAATACTAATTTGAAACTAGTAGATTAATAACTACCGGCTCACATGACAGAAAAACTCAATTAAATTCAAGAAGAAGGGAGGAGGGGACGAGGGTTCAGCAAGTTTCGACCCAATAGGAACAATGTGCAAGTATATGGCACATTTTCCGGGGGTGGGGGGGGGGGCGGACAGACGCAACTGTAACTCAGACTGAGCCTTATAAATGCAAACACTGTAACCTAATCAGACATACCCTCGTATTAATCTGAAACAAAATAAATATTTTCTAAGATACAAAAATTAATTTGGTTGTAAAAGAAGGTAAGAATGTTACCTACTAAAATGTACTGGCTATTGAAGGAATTTTTAGATTAAAAATGTTTAAAAATATAAATTTAAAATACATATTACTTAAGAAATGAGTCACATGTACTCAGTACTTAAAGAAATACTCTGTTGGCTAATTTTTGGAAAAAAGTTAAAATATTATTACATGAAAATTGCAGCAGTTGGTACACAAAGAAAGAAAGGACTGTAAATGACAACTTGGAGAAAAGTTTTAAAAGGGCACATTAAAGAGATTAACAAGTAAAAAGTCTTCAAATGCTAAATGAAATAAATCAGTAAAGTTCACAGCTACTTTACTGCTTATTTACAAAAACAAAAAATTTCCAATTCCATAATGACTCCAGTATATGAGGATTTAGAGGCTCAGTAAACAAAATAAGGGCATTTCTTACAATTGGGTATGCTTGGACCAGATTATGAAGATGAACATTTTCTTTCTTTTTTTTTTGAGACAGAGCCTCAAGCTGTTACCCTGGATAGAGTGCTGTGGCATCACAGCTCACAGCAACCTCCAATTCCTGGGCTAAAGCGAGTCTCCTGCCTCCGCCTCCCAAGCAGCTGGGACTACAGGCGCCCGCCACAGCACCTGCCCATTTTTTGGTTGCAGCCGTCATTGTTGTTTGGCGGGTTCAGGCTGGATTCAAACCCGCCAGCTCAGGTGTATGTGGCTGCTGCCTTAGCCCATTGAGCCACAGACGCCAAGCCTAAGATGAATATTTTCTTTCCAGGAAAAAATATTTCCCCCAAATGGACATACCTGATCAAACTGTAGATCTTCACCCCTCTGAAGAGATCTGGACAATAGCTTCTCCTACAATTAAAAAAAAAATTAAATAAAGTATAAATACAAACTATTAGAAATCTCCTATATGTTAGGAGTTTAGATTTTGTGAGTCAGTTTCGATGTCCTTTTCATTGGTAACTAGGTTGTCTCCACGTGGACCAAGGTCAGGCAGCTCGGATCCGATGCCCTTGTCCCCAAGTGTGGCTCTAGAGCCAGAGCTCTCTGTGAGAAGCCCTCCAACCAGAGCGTGCTGCTGCCCTGGGATCGCCTTCTGGGACAAACTCAGTTCAAAAGTTCTGATTACAAACTTAAAACTCAGCATAGGGCTTATTTAGATTCAAATTCAATAGTCAGTGTCATTCATTACTGCTTTTACTGATTGATTCACTCACTCATTAATTCACTCCAACGTTTACCGAAAAGCAGGCTAGCAGTGTAGTGATTACAAGTATGTCCCTTCCACTTAGCTAGGTGACTGTCCCTCCACATTATCCAGAGGAATGGCCTGGGGTCACAATGGCTAAAGATGGGTAAGCTAAGTAAAACTTTACATGCCAAATATCAAAAACCCCAGTTATCTTCTGGTTCTAACTCCACAATACTAGCAGCCAAAGTCTCAGACTCTGATTAGCCCCCAGAAGAAGGTCTGGCATTGATGCCCATTCATGGTAACAGCCTGAAGACCACAGTCAAAAAGGCTCTTCCATGAACAGTGGGCTTCCAGCCTACTGTTGAGCACATCACTTGCACTAAAATATAACATTAAAATAAACATGTGAGGAGAAGGCAAGACTCAGAGAAGATACCTTTTTAAAATACATATACTATATTTAATATGCTCAAAAAATAGTGGAAATTGCAGGGGTTTTTTGGGGTTTTTTTCTGTAGAGTCTCATTTTATTGCCCTCGGCAGAGTGCTGTGGCGTCACAGCTCACAGCAACCTCCAGCTCCTGGGCTTAAGCGATTCTCTTGCCTCAGCCTCCCAAGTAGCTGGAACCACAGGCACCTGCCACAACGCCCGGCTATTTTTTTTGTTGCAGTTTGGCCGGGGCCAGGTTTGAACCTGCCACCCGTGGTATATGGGGCTGGAGTCCTACCCACTGAGCCATAGGCGCTGCCCGAAATTGCAGAGTTTTTAAAACACAGAGCCTAAGCCAAATGCACAAGGTCCAAAATCAGCAGGTGACTGGTATAAACCTTTTCTTCCATCTTCTTTTCTAGTCACTGGCACACTAATAAAAGATTAACCAAAAAACTTATATATGCCAAGGATTGATCCACCTCCTTTTAGAAAGAAAGAAATCTAAGGTATCAGATGGACAGTCTGCAAGCTGCAATCTAAATCACTGACTGCCCTCCTTGAATCTCTCTTCTAAAATGAAAATGAAATTGTGGCTAAAAACCAACCTCAGCTAATATTCAAATATTTTGGCCTCCTTGACCTTTTATTATGGTTTCTAATACAAGGACAAAAAAGCCAACTCTCTCATTTTAGTGGTCAATTAAATTCTTTCAGCAAAAGCTATCCACATTTATGCTTCTAAGGTTTTTTTGCAACCTACTGTCCCAGCTGACCGTAAGCCATGCCAACCTCCTTGTGTCTGATAAGCCCTGGGTGCTATTTCTTTAAAGAAATTCTGTTAAGACTTTCACTAGAGAACTCAGTCATCTCGGATGGTTTTTTATTACCTAAATGAGTAAACCACAAATTTCAAAATACAGGAAATCACAATAAAATCATCTGAAGCTGCAATGAAAACATTGTGACGATATTAGATTAAATGTATTTTCATCATCTCATCTTGATGCTTCGGATTTCCCATTTAGCCAGCCCTGGACATAAATGAAAACAAAGCAGGCAGAGCTGTGACCTAGATAAGAAGACAGTATAAGAGGTAAAATCTGTAAAGTAGAATGGGGATCGGGGTTTTCCTGATGTACCAGGAAGAGTAAGTAGGGATGGCGTGCAAACACCTATCCTCTGAAGGAATCCTTATTGCTTTCAATGTTAGTTTTATAACCGCATTTTAGACTCCATAGCAGACGTTTCTGACATTATCTGTTAAATGAATGAATGAAATACAGTCATCATCGGACTGTTCTAAAGGAACTATTAAAAGCTCTAGCTAGAATAATGACTTAAAGTTTTATTAGAAGAACAAGAGACACACAACACAGCTATGTTTCTTAAAGTGAAATTAAACTTAGAACACAAACCTTTAGCAAGTGACTTTATTAAGTACCCACCACCACAGACAATGCTACAGATACAGAGATGAAAGAGATCTGGTTCTTGGTATCAAGTAACTCACATTCTTGGAAATAAATACACAAGCAATTAACTATGACGTAATCATAGCCTTAGAGTACGTACAGATTTTTATGGTAGAACAAGGATTCATTTGTAGCTTGGAGGACCATTATGATAGAGGGAAAGTCTGGAAGGATAAGTGGGGCTTTAAAAAACAGGAGTTAAAAGCCTTTTATTTTTTATTTTTATTTTTTTGTAGAGACAGAGTCTCACGTTATCGCCCTCAGTAGAGAGCCGTGGCGTCACACAGCTCACAGCAACCTCCAACTCCTGGGCTTAGGTGATTCTCCTGCCTCAGCCTCCCGAGTAGCTGGGACTACAGGCGCCCGCCACAACACCCAGCTAGTTTTCTGTTTTGCAGTTCGGCCGAGGCCGGGTTTGAACCCGCCACCTTCGGTATATGGGGCCAGCGCCCTACTTGATGAGCCACAGGCGCCACCCTAAAAGCATTTTAGATTGAGAGAAAAATAAGATCACCCACACCAGGTCAAAAAAACATAGGCTATTTAAAGCATCATAACATACATAAAGTAGGAGAATAAGATGTTATATAAACTTTAACAAGACAATGAAGAGCCTGAACTGACCTATTAACAACTTCCATTTATTTTATAGTATTCCAATGAAAAGTGAGTAAAAATGTTAAAGCAGAAAGATGATAAAAGTTGTGCTTTAGGCTTGGCAGCCACAGCTCAGTGAGTAGGGCGCCACCCACATACACCAAGTCTGGTAGGATTGAACCCAGACTGGGTCAGCTAAACAAGAATGACAACTGCAACAGAAAATAGCTGGGCGTTGGGAGGCGCCTATAGTCCCAGCTACTTGGGAGGCTGAGGCAAGAGAATCACTTATGCCCAGGAGTTTGAGGTTGCTGTGAGATGTGATGCCACGGCACTCTACCAAGGGTGACATAGTGACACTCTACCAAGGGTGACATAGTGACACTCTATCTCAAAAATAAAAAAAAAGTTATGCTTTAGATGAAGAAAAGTCTAGTGAAAAAAAGGAATTAGAAAGGTGATAGATCACTTAACTTGTATGAAGGGTACCACAATAGTCTCATGTGACAGAACTTGAGCCTGAACTAGGACAGTGAGTGACAATAACATTGCAAGGAAAAAGATAGAAAACTGCCATTTTATAAAAATCATCCGTATTTTCTTTCAATACTTTCACTCTCAAGACTTTTACTTTTCAAAATCAAAATTCCTTTTAAGAATATGTAAGATTTGAGAGCTGATAGGACAATACTACATGGTACTGCAGCAAGATATTTTATAAAATAGATAACATATAAAATATACTGTGCTACATTTCTTAAACTGATTGAAGCCATCTACTACAAACCTAAAGCTAATATTATACTGAATAGAGTAAAACTGAAAGCTTTCCACTTACAACCAGAACCAGACATGGCTGTCCTCTATCACCACTACTATTCAACATAGTGGTGGAAGTTCTCGCCAATACAATCAGGCAAGAGAAGGAAATAAAGGGCATCCAAATGGGGACAGAGGAGGTTAAATTCTTGCTCTTTGCCAAAGATATGATCTTAGAGAACCCCAAAGACTCAACCACAAGACTTCTGGAAGTGATCAAGAAATACAGTAATGTCTCAGGATATACAATCAAAGTCTACAATTCAGTGGCCTTCATATATGCCAATAATAGCCAAGATGAGAAGCTAATCAAGGACACAATTACTTTCACAGTAGCTTCAAAAAAAAAAAAAAAAATGAAATACCTAGGAATACAAATAACAAAAGAGGTGAAGGACCTCTATAAAGGAAATTACAAAACCCTAAGAAAAGAAGTAACAGAAGATATATATATATATTTCCCCGCCCCCACCTGTAATCCCAGCTACTCAGGACATTGAGGCAAGAGGATCCTGTGAGCTCAGGAGGTTAAGATTACTGAGAGCTGTAACACCAGAGCACGCTACTGAGGGTGACAAAGAAAAAGAAGAACACACCATGCTCGTGGCTTGAATGAGTCAATGTTGTGAAAATGTCTGTACTTCCCAAAGCAAGCTACAGATCCATGCAATCCCCATCAAAACACCAATATCATACTTTCGAGATATGGAAAAAATAATTCTTCATTTTGTATGGAACCAGAAAAAACCTGGTTTAGCCAAGGCAATTCTTAGTAATAAAAACAAAGCTGAGGCGTCACCCTGCCAGACTTTAGGCTATACTACAAGGCCATGGTGATCAAAACTGCATAAGTATTGGCACAAAAATAGAGACATAGAAATTTGCAACCAAATAGAAAACTAAAAGATGAAACTAACATCTTAACAGCTACCTCATCTTTGATAGACCAGATAAGAATATAAACTGGGGAAAATAATCCCTGTTCAATAAATGGTGTTCAGAGAACTGGATAACCATATGTGAAAGACTGAACCTGGACCTGCACCTCTCACCTCTTATAAAAATTAATTCAAGATGGATACAAGACTGAAATCTAAGGCATGAAACAATAAAAACCTCCATGAAAGTGTGGGGAAAACACTTGAAGATATTGGCCTGGGAATGACTTTTAAAAGACTTCCATAGCAATTGCAACAACAACAAAAATAAACAAATGGGATGTAATTAAATTGAATGGCTTCTATGCAGCTAAGGAGACAATAATGCCAGCAAATAGATAACCTTCGGAATGGGAAAGGATATTTGCATATTATGAATCAGATAAAAGCTTGATACATAGCATCTACAGAGAACTCAAATTAACAAAATGAGACCCAACAATCCTATACATCACTGGGCAAGAGACATGAATAGAATCTTCTCTAAAGAAGACAGATGAATAGTTAACATATGAAAAAATGCTCATTGTTCCTAACCATCAGAGAAATGAAATCAAAACCACCCTAAGATATCACCTAACCACAGTGAGAATGGCCCATATCACAAAGTCTCAAAGCTGCAAATGATGGCATGGATGTGGAGAGAAGGGAAACCCTTTTACACTGCTGGTGGGACTGCAAATTACTACAACCGTCTTGGAAGGAAGTATGGAGAATCCTCAAAGAACTCAAATTAGACCTCCCATTTGATCCTGCAATCCCATTATTAGGCATTTACCCAGAAGAAAAACAATCCTTTTATAAAGGACATTTGCACTAAACTGTTTATTGCACCTCAATTTACAATTGCCAAAATGTGGAAACAGCCTAAATGCCCCCTAATCCAGGAATGGATTAACAAATTGCAGTATATGTATACCGTGGAATACTATTCAGCCATTAAAAGAAATAGAGAGTTTACATTTTTTGTATTAACCTATATTGAGGTGGAATACATTCTTCTTAGCAAAGTATCATAAGAATGGAGAAGCAGGGGGAATTCTGGGAAGATGGCCAGATAGTAGCAAATCTTGGCAGGGGCTCCTGTCCAGAGGGAGAAAAACTGGACAGAATCAGACTCTATGAAGCCAAAGGTGGGGAGCTGAGACAAGAAAAAAGTTTGGCAAGCTGTGACTCCAAGGAAAAGCACCCAAGAAAACAAATTACAGGTACAAAGACTATTGTCTGAAGAACAGGAGGCCACTCTCCCAAGTGCAAGGCCCTCCGCAGGCTCTCTGCAAGCCACCAGGGAACAAAATACCTCTAATTTTACCTCACTGGAGACAGTCATTAAACACTAGGTCTCTTTCTACAAGGAGGTCCCAGTTGGGAAACTAGACACCACTCCGCCTGGCATAAAATTGAACAAATATTTTCTCCCAGAATTCCGAACTCCCAGTCTACCCTTCCCCCTGCAAAGCATAGAGTGTTTAGACTTTTCCTGAGAGATCTGGGCACAGTGTGGACCTCCGATCATCAGGATGGAATCTGTGGCTAGTGAAGAAGAAGGCGGGGTAGGGAGACAGGGACTTCTGATGAGAGGAGGAGCAGTCCCCTGGTTAAGACTTTGCCTGGCCAGTGGTGGTGTTGACCCTCTCGGGCTGTGTCTGGTGGGAGTGGGAGCAGAAACTGCAGCTCTGATGGTGCCCACAAGCAGGAGAGTAGTTGCCCATTGTGGACTGTTTGGTGGGCGGGGCTAGTCCCCCGAGCCAGGGAGCAGAGGCTTGCTGAGTGTGGACTGAGACTGTAGGGTGGGGACATGGTACCCTGGCTCCAAAAGTGCCAGAGAGCAGAAAAGTGGATGCCAGTGTGGACTGAGTCTGGCTCCAACTGAGCTGAAGAACAGAGGCATGGATGCCTTGTGAGAACTGAGCCTCGCAGGTGTAGTCCCACACTCCTGGCTTTGATTGTGCCCAAGGGATGCCGTTAGGACTTTGATGAGTGGGGACCGAGTGCCATACCTTTGGGGTTGCAGGACAGATGGACTAAGGATTTATATCTGCAATTGGAGACCCTTGGATCTCTTTCTGTTCAGCAGGGTTTGTACTGCCTGAGACAATTTGATTGGAACTCCCACTGGAGCTATACACCTGGGAACACACTGAGGTTGACCTTCGAAGTTTTACAGCAGAAAAAACCTGAATGGTGGGGGTGAGGCGTTGCAGCTGTCTGTATCTCTCCACAGCTGAGATTTAAACCTATTACCATGGCTTCTTAGGATAGGGTAGAGGTTGGTTGATTTCAAAACAGAGCCAGCTTGTGCTATCTCACTAAGTAGGTCCCCAGAGTCTCTGGTCAAACTCTGAAAGGGGCCTTTGTAAGATTCTAGGGGATAAATCACAATTATAAAGCCTAGAGCTTTGATAAGGGGCTGATTAACTCTACTACCTGGGAACCCCAATTCAATCTCACCCTAACAGCTCTAATAACTAAACAGTGGAAATAAACATGGGGCAGACCAAAGGAAGAACTCTGGCAACATGATAACCAGAGTAGTTCAACCCCCTGAAAATGCCATGCATAGACAAAGGGCTGAAATGTCAAATACAGAATTCAGAATGTGGATGGCAAATAAGATGAATAGAATGGAAGAAAAGTTAGAAACTGAAATCCAAAGAGTAGTTCTAAAATTATCTCAAAAATTAATGAAAACAAAAGCAAATCAGCAAACATATGGACTTAATGAGAAAAGAGATAGCAGAACTCAAGGAAATGACAAAGTTATTTGAGGAGCTCCGAAATACAGTAGAATCCAATACTTTAATGACATGCACATGTGGAAGAAATTTGCCATAACTAAACCAGCTGTCCAGGATATTCTCAGACCAATCCTCCACAACAACCAGCATAATGCTCTACCAACAAAGTGCACTCACTCAGAAATGTTTAAACAAAACACAACTTCCATAGTGGTGAAAGGATTAAAGATGTCCACTGGACATTTGAAAAACATGATACATAAAAAACTACCAGGCATGGATGTGGAGAAAAGGGAACACTTCTACCCTGCTGGTGGGAATGCAAGTTAATAAGACCTTTTTGGAAAGAAGTTTGGGGAATACTCAAGGAACAAAAAGTAGACCTACCATTCAATCCTTCAATTCCTTTACTAGGTTTATACCCAGATGATCAAAAATCATTTTACAATGAGGTTTGCACCATAATGTTTATTGTAGCCCACTTCATAATTGCCAAGACATGGAAACAGCCCAAGAGCCCATCAACCCATGAATAGAACAAAATGTGGTATATGTACACCATGAAATACTATGCAGTCATAAAAAAAAGTTGAAGATTGGCTCAGTGCCTGTGGCTCAACGGGCTAAGGCGCCAGCCACGTACACCTGAGCTGGCGGGTTCGAATCCAGCCTGGGCCTGCCAAACAACAATGATGGCTGCAACCAAAAAATGGCCGGGCATTGTGGCGGGCACCTGTAGTCCCAGCTACTTGGGAGGCGGAGGCAGGAGAC
>CAUYRH010026303.1:0-24759 GCA_963574655.1 Perodicticus potto
TTTTTGAGACAGAGCCTCAAGCTGTCACCCTGGATAGAGTGCTGTGGCATCACAGCTCACAGCAACCTCCAACTCCTGGGCTCAAGCGAGTCTCCTGCCTCCGCCTCCCAAGTAGCTGGGACTACAGGTGCCCGCCACAACGCCCGGGCATTTTTTGGTTGCAGCAGTCATTGTTTGGCGGGCCAGGCTGGATTCGAACCCGCCAGCTCAGGTGTACGTGGCTGGCACCTTAGCCGGTTGAGCCACAGGCGCTGAGCCCCTTAAATTCATTTTTAAAAAGACAGATTTGAAAAAAATAATTTTTTCAAGCAATGAAAACCCATTGCTATTTTCTGTATATACCCTGGATGAGGCAGACCCAGAATTATTCTATGCACAAATGTTTTTGTAAGAAGAACTGTAGTTTTATCTTTTTAGTTATTAATATGTCATTAATCTGGGACAGCATAATAACTGGAGAGATAAAAGTATTTAATCAGGACAAGAACCATTTATTTTTAGAATTGGGCTGGGGTCAATGACTGAGTAGCCATGTAGAACTTCTAAGCAAAGAATCCAGATAAGTGTAAAATAACTAACACACAGGGCGGTGCCTGTGGCTCAAAGGAGTAGGGCGCTAGTCCCATATGCCGGAGGTGGCGGGTTCAAACCCAGCCCAGGCCAAAAACTGCAAAAAAGAAAAAAAAAAAGAAAAGAAATTACTAACACACAGCAGGGGAAAAGAAACCTTGTAGGCTGTAGTGCAGAAATTCTGAAGGCCTTTGGAGTAGAGGTTTGTGAACAATAAAAATAAAGGTGCAATCTCTATTTTGTAAATGATGTCCATTGCTGTGTAGTGTAAAAACAGCCAGAGAGAAACCATTTAAGAAAGAAGTTAGATTTTATTTTTACCAAAGTTGTTATAGTTATATAGCAACAATGTTTAAAGTCAGAAAATTACACATCTTAGTGGGGAAAAAAAGATTCCTGTCTACTATTCTCTACTTCTTATTTTCCAGATGCAACCGCGTCCAATTCATGCAGCTCTTCCTATAGATATTGCCTTCATATCACTAACTTGCTACTTTTGATTTTTTTTCCATGTTAGGTCTTATTTCTTGGTATTTCAGTGGACGATGACGATTAGTTCTCCTCTACCGCCTGTTAATCACACATGCAAACTTTCCTTCTACTTGTCCTTCCAATATGGTCATATCAGTATGTTCTGGGGAGGATGAGGCAGGAGGATCACTCTTGAGGCTGTGAATTGCATCTGTGAATAGCAACTGCACTCCAGTCTGTATGATATAGTGAGACCCTATCACGTAATTTTTTTTCGTTAGCTCAGTATTCAGTATGGATATTATACTATTACGTTCTACATGATATTTGCAATTGAGCCATATAAGCTACTACTCTGACATTTCCTTTCTTGCCCTACTTGTTTTCCTTGGGGTTAAAAAAACTGCTTTTGTTTATTTGCTTAGTTTCCTATGGATTTATAACTAAATCATCTTTTAATTCTCTATGTTAAGCCTCCTGAGAGAAGCTTCCAGTTCAATTATTTTCCAGGTATGCTGTGCAGTTGCTGCTCTGGACACTTTCTTTAATATCTTCTTGAGATTTCCATCACCTCTTTGTTAAGCTGATTCCTGTATGTTCCTTTTTATTTGTAATTTCTTTTACTGCCATATAGAAGGATATGGTTGAATGTTCTTCTTTCTCGATTATACTCTTGTTTTGGTGGAACACATCCTTCAGGAGCTTTCTGAAAAAGGATGGATGAAACCTAAGTTTTGAGACCTTTCATGACCGAAAAATTTTTCATCCTATCCTTATATGTAAACATAAAATTCTGCAGAAATGATTTTCCCTCAAAATTTGATAATCTTTCTCCATTGTCTTTTAAATTCTAATGTTGTTATTAGGAAACTTGAATTGATATGGATTCTGAACTTATGAATGGTTATTTTGTTTTTCTTAGAAATTTTTAGAATTTCCTCTTTGTTACTAGTGTTTTAACATTTCATTATAATATGCTTTGATGCCTGTATTTTGCCTGGTGCACTCAATAGGTCCTGTTTATCCAGAACCTCATTTTTTTTTAACTTCTGGGAAAATTTCTTAAATTATTTATTTGATAATTTTATCTCCTTCATTTCTTTTTGTTTTATCTTTCTAATTTTTTTCTCATTTGAACATTAGAGGTCCTAGATTTATCCTCACTTTTCTTTCTTTGTTTCTTTGTTTCTTTCCTTCTTTCTTTCTTTTTTTTGAGACAGAGTCTTACTATGTTACCCTCGGTAGAGTGCTGTGGCATCACAGCTCACAGCAACCTCAAACTTTTGGGCTTAAGTGATTCTCTTGCCTCAGCCTCCCAAGTAGCTGGGACTACAGGTGCTCACCACAATGCCTGGCTATTTTTTTGTTGCGGTTGTTTAGCTGGCCTGGGCCAGGTTTGAACCCACCACCCTTGGTGTATGTGGCTGGCACTGTAACCACTGTGCTACCGGTGCCGAGCCTATCTTCACTTTTCTTATCCTTCTCCTATTTACCATGTGTCTTTCCTTTTTTCTTTTTTTAATTCCTCTTGCTTGGATGTTTCTATGACCTCTTCTAAAACTACTATTGCATTTTTCATTTCTGTTATAATTTTTCAGCTTACAAGACATGGTTCATCTAACTTTTCTTCCATACAGTAACATTTGTCTTTTCCTTCTAAGTTTAGGATTACAGGGAAGATGGCTAGGAGTCAGGTGGAGAATATGAACATACCTTTTAATTATTAGTCAAACCAATTGGAGAACATGGATTTAGATCTGTTGCCAAAAGATCCTGCTTACTATTGCTTCTTCTTAGAATTAGTAGGGACGTACAGCAAATGCTCCTGCAGGAGCCAACCCTTCATCCTGTGACAAAGGTGGCCCATAAAGTGTGATCTTTGCAAACAGATACATCCCAGAGAGGAAAGAAGAAAGAACTGAGCTCAGCACGCCCAGTTTTAGCCTCACCAGTCAGTGCACTGTTTTTCCTCTTGTTGAGGGAAGGAAGAGGGTAAATGAAGGCATATTGAAAGATGAGGAATATTAGCCCATTAGAGATTGCTCCAGATGGAAAACTGAAGAGAGGATATTTCCTCCTAACTCAGGTAAACTATCTAGAATGTAATTGACTTCTATAGCCACCCCTTTGCATTGCTCTCTGTTTTTCTTAAGAGTGATTGCAAGAATGTGCTGCATTAGTGAGGAGCTGTTTACAGAAGTCATTGCAGGAACCAGATGGTGGAGGATGGCAGAGAACACTGTAAGTTCTTTGGCAAGAAGGACAAAATAGAGCAGAATAAAGAAAAGTCTATCTAGAAAGAGTCACATTGCCATTCTCTCTTTTAGAAGTTTAACAATTTGATCAAAAATTAATATTTATATATTTAAATATGCTTAGATACAACAGAAACTGCCTTACGTGACCACTACTTACGCAAGTTGCTGTATTAGCTGATGCTCTCATATATTGCATTATGTGTTTTTTGGTGCTGGCAGCTAGCATAGTTCTGAATATGCCACACACTTGTCATACTTTGCTAAATACTTTCCAAGAATTGTCCCCAACTCTGTTTATGTGCTTATTATCATAAGTATGTACTTAAATTACTTATTATGCAAACTGATGAAACATGAGTAGGAAGAGAAAGCAATGTTAATGCAAACTATTTGAAACCATTTGATGGAATGTATAAAGGCTAAAAATACTTGCTATTCAATTAGTCATGAATGAGACTTCCCTAAGAGATTGGGGAATATCATAAAAATCTAAGACTCTGCACTGACTGCTTTGCCAGTGCGTTTAAGTGCTTGCTCCAACTTGAACTGAAATTTGATGATAATGTACATTATGGGTTTGGTTTATTCAAGAAAGATAGTGCCCTACCCACAAACTTGGGGATTAGGGTTTCCTTTTGAGAGTTAAACTGCATGATCAACATAAAATGGATAAGATCTAAAATAATCAGACTCTCCTTAGATAGGCACAATGCCATCCTGTATCACTCTTGCTCAATCTAAGTGGGTATTAACATTTAAAGCAGAATATGTCCCTAGGAAGGGCTTGATGGTGGTGGTAATGGGGAATTCGTTTTCTGGTGTCCTTTAATTTACTATGGACTGGGTGATTTATAAAGAAAAGAAGCTTATTTAGCTCATGATTATAGAGGCTGAGAAGTTCAAGAGCAAGGTGCCAGCATCTGGCAAAGGCCTTCTTGCTGTGCCATAACATGGTGGAGGGCATCATATAGCAAGGGGCCAAGTGTGTATTGGTTCAAGTCTCCTTCTCCTTTTATAAAGCTACTCGTTTCCCCATATCAGCCCCACTCTGATGACCTTATCTAAGTCTAACTATCTCTCAAAGGCCAAACCTTCAAATACCACCAACATATGGATCTGAGGATTAAGTTTCCAGCACATGAAATGTTGGGAGATATGATCAAACTACAACAGGGAGAGAGAGATGGAGATGGGCCAGGAAGGTAAAAATAGAAAAAAGGTGTCACAGAAGCCAGTTTGGCCAGTGCTTAGAAAAGCTTGTGGTCTGGCCCTAGGATGCAGTCTGTTTGGTCCTGGACCAGGTGTATCTCTTAGATGGATGCTTAGATGGATGGATGTTATCAAGGCCTCCTGTCTGTGACACCTGAATCCTCCAACTGACCTCCCTGATCCTGATTTCATCTTCACTGGCATCCAGGTACTTACGATTTGTCTCTCCAGTTAGTATGCCCCGGTACAGGGCATGTAGATACACAGATATTCATAACCATTCTGGTCCTCATTGGACTTAAGTAGCCTGCATTTCAGATCATCTGTAAATATCTGTGTTGAGTTATTGGAAATCTATCCCTAAGCAATGACAGAATGTGCTGACAGAATCAGGTTCTGCCTCTGGGGGTTGAGAGGCAGACCCTGGACTATGATCAGCTGATAAAAAAATGATGAGGGCCATTTGGTCACCAAGAGCTTCTGCGAGACACTTGCTCTTGGAATCCACACTCTTGAGACTTATCCAACCTCAGCCTATTGTTGTTTGTTTTGTGGGATACCTTGGCTCTTTGTTCATTTAAGGAGATAGAAACAAATCAGAGCTAAAATAAGGGTGTCCATCGTAATAAATAATTTGGAGTTTCCTTGAAAGCTTCCTTACCGAGGCATTTGGAATGCCATTATTTATCCTAAATATATAACTATGCTTTGGGCATAGACAACACCTACTTCCATTGTTATCAATATTCAGGAGTTTTGTGTCATTTTAGAAATTTGATCTCCAGAGCTTTGATACTGTACATCAAGCTCTTTTGTAATGTCAGAGTTATGATCCAACACACTGAATGAGCATGTACAGTAAATGAAATAGCAACACGAGCTTAACTCTCCATGCAGGTTGCCAAGGCTACTTTGGCATAGCCTAAAGTTTGTTTTACGTCTTTCAGCACCCATGCTTTTACAAATAACATACACATCTGGGAGGCCTGGCAGGCATCATGATAATGTGGTTTACAGCACCCAGGTCTCTCTAGGTCGCTCCTCTGCACAGTGTGTATACATAGTGGTCCCTGTCAGAGAGCTGAGAGGCCATTGAAGGGGAATAAATTGACTGGTTGGTGGTAACCTCCCCACTTCACTCCAGCCCATGTGGTTCTTATGTAGTAGGCAACAATAATATTCTGGAGTTGCTTAAAGCCTCTCAAACCTGAACATGTGGTTATACACAGAGACGACACGGGAGAGGGTCCTGGAATCTTGTTAACTATTCCTATGTATACTGGGATCACCTGAGAATAATGTTTTAAAATTCAGACAGCAGAAAGCTGAGAGCACTCACTGCATCCACTGATTTGCCAAATGGATCTTTTCTCTAAAACTATTGAGTTTGCTTTTTTGGGTATATGACTTAATAAAAGGGGGAAAAAATGAAAAAGAATATGTATTTACCATGCCAGTGAGTATCACAAGCAATTGACACTCTTTGCTATCTTAAATTGGGCAAGTCTGATGATTTATTTGATGCATTTTCAAAAAATAAATTAATTTTGAAATAATTTTACACTTTAAAAGAGATGTAAGAAATGATGAAATAACTTCTCTGTGTAGCCTTCACTCCGATTTTCACCAGTTGTTAATATTTTATTACATTTGCTTTATGATTTCACATTTCTCTCCTTTTCTCCTCTCCTTCACATATTTATACATACATTGTCTGTAAAATAAACTTCTAGAAGTAGAAGCTATCCTTCTGTTTTCCACCTATGTATATACATACACACATACAAACTGATAATATTGTCTAATATTATCTTTTTATGAACCATTTGAGAGTAAAAGTACAGATTCATGCTTCTTTATCTCTAAGCCTTTAAATGTGTGTTTCCTAAGAATAAGGATATTCACTTACATAACCACAGTAAAATTATGAAAAGCAAAAACTTTAATACAAACACAATGCTATTACCTAAGGTACAGACTTTATTCAAATTTCACTAGTTGTCTTCCTAAAGCCCTTTATAACAATACTTTTATTTATAATTAATATTGATTTATTTTTAAAGGTGCAGAATGCAATCCAGCATCATACATGACATTTAGTTTTCTTTTTCTTTAAGTCTCTTTCAGTCTAGACTGTTTCCTAAGCCTGTCTTTGTGTTTCATGAGATTGACCATTTTAAAGAGCACAGGCCAAGTATTCTACAGACTGTCCCCCAAGCCAGGTTTGCAGCTGCTTCCTTCGGATTAGATGCAGGTCCTCCATCTGGATGTTCTGGTCCTTGGAGTGTTCACATCGATCAGGCTCCTGACTGTCAGTTCCCATGGTTGGTGACGCGCCATCTCTTGGTTATGGCAGTGTCTCCTATGATTGTGCACTGTGAGGTTACTATTTTTTCCTTTGTAATTGACAGATGATTTGCGAGCAGATACTTCAGGACCGTGTAAGTGCCTGTTGCTTGCAGCAGATGTCTCCTGCGGGTGCAGGCGCGGTGTCCTTGTGAAGGGGTGTCTCACGCGTGCTCTCTTCCTCCCCAGTGGTCGTCATGTGTGCGAGCAGCGACACCATCCGGAGCATCATGCTGGCGGCGCACCGGCACGGCATGACCAGCGGGGACTACGCCTTCTTCAACATCGAGCTCTTCAACAGCTCCTCCTACGGTAACTCCGCTTCCCGGTTCCTCTCCTCTGCTGAGGCGTCAAAAGAGGTTGTGAGGAATATTCAAAACATTGGAATTAAGTCTGTAGATGTGATTTCGGAGATTTGTGATTCTCCACACGCTCACAACTTCTCATGATTTCTCCAGCTTTTCTTCTCTGACAACTCACGTAGAGCACGTACGTGAGATGTCAAGGCACTTGTCTGGGGGAAGTGTAGCCCACTCCTGCTCCCAAGCCGTCACAAGGCCAGGCCCCAGAGTCACCTTGCCCAGTGCTTTTCCAACTATGGGTTGCTATCACCATGATGGACTGTTGGAATAGTTTTAGTGCGATTTGGGCAGAATTTTTAATAGAATGAATAGGTCCGAACATAACACGATATAATAGAACAGGTCAAGGTGTGTGACACTTGGCATGTATATTGTTTTACATTTAGTAATACAATTGCATGTTTGTGTGTATATATTTTTGCATGCCACACATATATTTGTAATGGCCACAGTGTGAAATAAAATAACTGTTATTGTACATTGAGGTACAAACATTTGGAAGCTATTGCCCCCAGATTACTGGACTGGACATCTGTTGGTGGATTGAAAGCATTTAATTCCTGAGAATGGATCTGGGGAAGTTCCCAGGGTTCCTATGATGGAGGGTTTTTAAGGAGGTCATCCTGATTGCAGGTAGAAAACATTTCCCCCCTCAAATGTGATTAGGGCTTTCTCTGAAGTAGACGCTGTGGGGCTACAGAACATTCTCTCAAATACTGCATGTTGGCTGCTCCAAGCTGAGCAGTGACAGGGGAACTATAAGTGCACACATCAGGAATGGCATGTTTATCCCCAGCTGCACTTCCCAGCTCTTGCTGATGAGATATACTTGGACAGGATCTAAACCTTAAAACATACTCCCCGGTTTCCTGCCCTGATATTCCGGCTTACTTAAGCAGTAGATCATTGTGTACATACAGATAATAAAACACACTTCTCCTGGGGATAAAGAAAAGTTGATGAGACAAAAGTAGCCACTGCTTCCTGTAGTGGATAAAATCAGAGATTTGAGGCTAGCAAGATAAACACCCTGTTTTGTCCTCCTTGTGGGCATAATGTTTTTTTTCTCCCTCCTTTACACAGCAGCGTGGTACTTTCCCTCCTTGACCCAAGATCAGAATGAAATTATATTATTGGCTGCAGTATTGAGTTCATTGAGATAATGGTAAAAACTAGTGAAAATGAAAAAGATGTATTCCAAGTTTTGCAAGTTGGGATCTGCAAATATAGAATTTAGAGGCAATGTGTGTGAATGCACGTTGTAAATGGGCAAATGCATTGTGCGTCTAGTACACAATACAAGTAGAATTCATTTTATCTACAGATAAAGTTTCTATTATTTTTCTCTGTTAATTACAATACAGGAGTACCATAGACAATTTGGAAAACATAGAAAAGCACAGTGAAGAAAATAAGTTACCATAATTCTGCCACTGAGATAAAAGCATATTAATAAGTTTTAGAAGTATGTACTTCCTATTTTTATAGATATATTTAAAAATATTTTTCAAAAATAAATATATTAGGGTGTTAAATTGGAAGTATCAAAACATATTTTTCAATGGAATGATACTGTTTATAGTATGGCCACATAGTATTTTAGAATGTTCATAATGTTATATTTAATCAATCTTTTATTTTTCATTATAATGTTCCCAGCCTTTTGCTATTAAGAATGATGCTATGGGCAGTGCCTGAAGCTCAGCGGGTAAGGGCACCAGCCATATACACTGAGGCTGGTGGGCTTGAACCCGGCCTGGGCCAGCTAAACAACAATGACAACTGCAACAAAAAATAGCTGGGCATTATGGCAGGTACCTGTAGTCCCAGCTGCTTGGGAGGCTGAGGCAAGAGAATCGCTTAAGCCCAAGAATTTGAGGTTGCTGTGAGCTGTGACACCACAGCACTCTACTGAGGGCTACATAGTGAGACTCTGTCTCAAAAAAAGAAAAAAATGATGCTATGTTGAGTAGCCTTCACATATTTATACATATATTGTATGTAAAATAAACTTCTAGAAGTAGAATTGCTGGCTCAAAGTTTGTGTGCATTTAAATTTTGATAGATATCATCAAGGTGTCCTGCAGAAAGGTTTACCAGTTTTTACTTTTGCAAAAATGTATGAGTTTGTCTGATTTTCTCTATCCTTGTCAACCCTACATAATCTAACTTGTACATAATTTCGTTTGTTTGAATTTCTATATATGTTCATACAGCAAAGTTTTGCAGTTTTCTTTATTCACATTCTGTATCATTCTTATGGAGTTTATTCTTAGGTATTCTAAGTTTTTTAGTCGTTATTGTGATTATGGTATTTTCCTGTTACATTTTTTAACAGTAGTTATATAAGAAAAATTATGAGATTTTGGTTATTTATTTTGTAAGACAGATTCTGCTTGTTAAGTTCTCCGTGCTAACTTATTATATTATTTTCAAATAACAATGACAGTTTTTCAACCATTTTGTTAGGTGAGCTTCTTATTTCTTCTTCTTATGGCATTGGTAAGAGCTTCCAGAATATTATGAGACAGTGGTGATATTTTAATTTTTTGACTTGTCTTGAAGAAGATGTTTTATTCCTGTTTTATCAAGTGTGATTTTAAAAATCAGAACTGGACATTGGAATTTTATCAGTTGTAATAGATTTCCTATATGAGGCAATCATAGCATTCTTAGAACCAAGCATACTTCATTATGAATTTTTTAAAAGACATATTGCTGAATTTAGGTTTTTAGTATTTTACTTAGTATTTTGAATCTATATTCATGAATTATATTTGAGAATAGCTTTCTTGCCCTGAGATATTATTGCCAGATTTTGATATCAGGTTCATGTTAGCTTTATAGAATTAAGTGGGATACTTTCTGTTGTTTCCCATGCTCTATAACAGTTTATATGCCATAGGAATTTCTTCGATATATGGAAACAATTCAATTTTGTGTTTGCAACTAGCTTCTTTATAGAGTTAATTATTGGACAACTTAAAAAAACCCTTTTTGTTTTGAAATAATTTTAGACTTATAGAAAACTTAAAAAATAGTCTAGGTTAAGTATCTCATCTCTAAAATTCTGGGGGCTGAAGTGTTTTGAATTTCAGATCTTTTTGGGATTTTGGAATGTTTACGTATAATGAGCTACCTTGGGGATGAGAGTGAAGTTTAAATTCACTTATGTTTCATCCCCACCGTATACACATACCTTGGAGATAGTTTTGTTTTTCCCGTGTGGATGTTTGATAATCCATGTGCTGTGCACCTGAATTTTACCCGTCACGTGAGGTGAGGTGTGTAATTTTCCACTGTGGTGTCATGTTGGCACTCAAAAAGTTTCAGATTTTGGAAATCTGATATTTGGATTAGGGATGCTCAGCTTATCTAGAGACTTCGTGTGTAGTCAGGTGTCACTTAACAATGGGGACACAGTTTGAGAAATGAGTCATTGGTCAATTTTGTCATTTGCGAACACTCTGGATATACTCACACAAACCTGGATGGTCTAGGCTACTACACACGTGGGCTGTATATACAGCCTTCTGCTCCTGGACTACAAACCTGTACAGCATTGACTGTACTGCATACTGTAGGCAGCTATAATTCAATGTCAAGTATTTGGGTATCTAACCATATCTGAACACAGAAGAGGTAAAAATGCAATTATGATCTTATAAGATCACTGCTACGTGTGTGGTTCCTCACTGACCGAAACGTCGTTATGAGGTGCATGACAGTGTATGACCATAGTACAATTACCAAATAAGAAAACTAACATTGAGTATTTTCCAAACATCTTTCCAAAACAGATGAACTAGTTTGCATTCCCACCAGCAATTTCCCCTAACCTCATACCCTTCGTAATTTTTCTAAAGGAACCTCCTTCACTTACTGAACCCTACCTGTTCTAACAGTTCAGAGCTTCTCAACTGGGATTAGCCCCTCCTTTTTTTTACTTAACTCTATACAAGTGTGTGTGTATGTGTGTGTGTGTGTGTGTATAACCCCTAGGCAGCATATTTCTTCAGAGTTCAAATGGGCATAGTTTTTGACATAATGAAAACAGCTAATGAATATACAACTATCTGGTGACATATGAAAAACCATGGCTATTAATTTATTAATTTTGACATACACAGGTGAGAATTATAGGCTTTTCTAAGCATTTATTTTCCTAATCATTTTTGCAATTAAGTTTATAATTTCTACAACTTGTGGCCTCAAATACTTTTACTTATTTTGAAAATATTACATTGAATAAGACTGCTTCTAAGGATCCTATCCACTTATAAGTATTTATCTACTTAATCAATGTTTAATAAAAAGTTTAATGTTTTTGCACCCATGCTCCTAGTGGCATTATGCATGACACCAAAAGTTGGGAGCAATTCAAAAGTCTGTCAATGGATGAATGGATAAATGAACTGTGGTATGTATGTACAATGGATTATTATTCAGCCTTTAAAAAGAAGGAAATTCTGATACATGCTACAGCATGGAAGAGCCCTGAGAACCTTAAGCTAAGTGAAATAAACAAACCAATCACAAAAGTACAAATACTATATGATTTTATTTATATGCGGTACCAAGATAAAAATCAATTAATAGTAATCAAACTCATTGGAAAAAAATACAATGGAAATATAATGGTGGTTGCTAGGAGCTGGGTGAATGGGAAAGGGAGAGGGTATAGTTTTAGCTTTGCAAGATGAACAAGTTCTGGAGATTGGTTGCACAAAAATGTGACCATACTTAACATTAATTAACTGTACACTTAAAATGATCATAATGATAAATACATTTTATTTTATTTATATTTTATTATATTTAAAACTGAAAGAAGAGTTTGATGTTTTTAGAGCTGCAAAATGATTGATTTATATGCTAGAACTGTCCCCATACAAAAATACTGATGAAAAAGAGGAAAAATAAACTACACATTTTTTTTTTTTTTGGCCGGGGTTGGGTTTGAACTTGCCGCCTCCGGTATATGGGGCTGGCAACACAGGCGCCGCCCTACACACATTTTTATTGTATTGAAAACTGTACACGGTCCTCTTCTGCTGCTGATCCTCTAGTTTGGGATTGGATTCTATGTCTCTAAAGAAAAAAAAAACTAGGACCAAGCCATGCCAGCTCTCTCACAACTCCACTCCATTCACTGTCTCTCTCAGACACTTCCAGAATCTTCTATGTGTTTCTAAGAGCAAGAACAAAATGAATAAGTCTCCACTTCAAAGAACAAAAGAAATGATACAGGAAATTGGATAGGACGTAGGCAATTCCTAAAGCAGTGGTTCTCAACCTTCCTAATGCTGCGGCCCTTTAATGCAGTTCCTGTGGGTCACCACCCACAGGTTGAGAACCGCTGTCTAAAGTGTTTTCTTTAAATATTATCTCACATCATCGTAAAAAGGAAAAGGGACATTGCATTACAAAATTTAAGGCCATTTTCAAATTAAAGCAAGGTCAGAGTCATGGATAGTAGAAGAACCCCCGATACAGCATTTTCCAGATGTCTAGATAGTTCGTGACCTACTTGAGAGAAGCCACAGAAGTCATAGTAGGTATTTGTGGAAAGTTGTAATCACCAACAGCAACACATCAACTAAAGAGAGCGTTAAATTTGAAAAGGCATGTAATTTGAGCTGAAACCATATCTCCAATCTGAATGTAAATAATGGAAACTGTTCAGCAATGAGACCAGAAGAGTTTAATGTATATCAGATCATTTTCTCCTTATTAACCATGATGAGATGAAGTTTGGAGAAAATCTAGATGCCTATAATTTGACTGGGAGATCCCCCATACATCATGAGCATTTTAGACAAAATTAAAACTGGACTACCACATTTTGAATATAGTGGTGAAGGGAAATCCATTAACATGGAGGCATTACTGGGCAGCTCCTGTTGCTCAGTGGGTAGGGCACTGGCCCCAAATACCAAGGGTGGTGGATTCAAACCCGACCCCAGCCAAACTGCAATAAAAAAATAGCCGGGCGCCTGTAGTCCCAGCTACTCGGGAGGCTGAGGCAAGACAATCGCCTAAGCCCAGGAGTTGGAGGTTGCTGTGAGCTGTGATGCCACTGCACTCTACTGAGAGCAATAAAGTGAGACTCTGTCTCAAAAACAAACAAACAAACAAAAAAAACATGGAGGCATATTGTCAACACATAAGAATAAAGTTTATGTGGGAGAGACCTTCAGTAAATGTAGTGAATATGGAAAAAGCTGTGATAAGTCAGTGCTTATTGCCCAAGAAATAACCCTGGGGGGGTTACAAAAAGATGAATGTAATGTATGTGTGAACATTTTGCACAAGAAATCAAGCCTTGGCTTGTGTCAGAGAACTCACACAGGAGGAATACAAAAGTCACACCTCAAGATATGTCAAGGTATTCACACAGGGCAGAAGATCTATAAATGTGAGAAAACCTTCCAGAAGGGATATTTTACTAGACATCAGAGAACTCAGAGGAAAACCTTATTAATATAAGGAACATGACAATTATTTTCACCAAAAATCATACCTCAGAGTACACTGGAATACCCACGCAAGAAAAACCTTCTGAGTGTAGTGAATATGGGACAGTCATCATTAGGCTGGTCATCAACTATCTGGACATCTGGAAAACACTTTAGGAATTGCACTTGAGTCATCACAGCCACTAGGCTGTGGCTCACCAAAATCATGTGAGGAAAACCCTATGAATGAAATAAAAACAGACAAATCTTTTGCTGGAATTCTTAGCTCAGGAAACATGAATGAGGTCATAGAGGGGAGAAACCATGTATGTCAGACACTTACTGTTCTCCAAAAAACAGACTTAGCTTGTGTTTCTCAGCCTCCTAGTTTTGTGGTCAGGACTGCGTACAACTGAGACTTTATAGGGAAACATAGACAGAAGCGATTAACATTATAATTATTATTATTATTTTTTTTGTAGAGACAGAGTCTCACCTTATCACCCTCGGTAGAGTGCTGTTGCCTCACAGCTCACAGCAACCCCCAACTCCTGGGCCTAGGCAATTCTCGACTAGCTGGGGCCACAGGCATCCACCACAACTCCCGGTCATTCTTCTGTTGCAGTTTGGCGGGGGCAGGGTTTGAACCCGCCACTCTCAGTATATGGGGCCGGCGCCCCACCCACTGAGCCACAGGTACCACCCGAAGTGATTAACATTATTTACAAGTATAGCAACAAAAACATGTCTGTGATCCCTTGAACCTGTGATTTCTTAAGCCTTGTGAGACTGAAGTACAGATGACTGCCAAGATCAGCTTGAGAGTCACTAATTGGACCTGGTTGATGTGATATTTTAAGAAAGATAAAATTGGGCGGTGCCTGTGGCTCATCGAGTAGGGCACCGGCCCCATATACTGAAGGTGGTGGGTTCAAACCTGGCCTCGTCCAAACTGCAAAACAGAAAAATAGCCGGGCGTTGTGGCGGGCACCTGTAGTCACAGCTACTCAGGAGTCTAAGGCAAGAGAATCGCCTAAGCCCAGGAGTTGGAGGTTGGGGTGAGCTGTGTCACACCATGGCACTCTACCGAGGGCAATAAAGTGAGACTCTGTCTCTACAAAAAAAAAAAAAAAAAGGAAAAATAAAGAAAGATAAAATTGATTGAAGAGGGTAGATGACTGAGAAATAAATAGCTGATCTGTCGAAAAATAAATAAATAAGCTATAAGATATAGCAATAATAATGAAAATGGAAAAATATTGAAGGAAAAGAATAATTAGACATGAGAGTAAGAATAAAAAAAAGAACCATGAAATAGAAGTATTAGGTGTGATTAATCAATGAACAGCGGTCAACTTGAAGTGCTCAATGTGGGCAATATACATTCGATAGTGTTCCATGAAATTCAAGGTTTGAAGACAAAGGGAAATATAATATACACATACACACTAAATGAGTCCCCATGGAAAGGTGTCTGAGATATTTACTACAGTCCAAGAACAGAAGAAACACCAGAAACCTAAAAAAGAAAAATAGAGAATATATTTAAGAGCACAGTTTCACAACAGAGTTTATCTCAGTAGGGACCAAGATAAAAATCAATTTGTTATTACAAAAGAAGTTCTCCACTCAAGATTTCATTGGCCAGAGGCTGTGGCTCATGCCTGTAATCCTAGTACTCCAGAAGGCTGAGGAGGGTGGATTGCTTCAGCTTAGGAGTTCGAGACCAGCCTGAGCAAGAGTGAGACCTGGTCTCTAAAAATAGCTGGGGGTTGTGGAGGGTGCTTGTAGTCCCAGCTATTAGGGAGACTGAGGCAAAAGGATTGCTTGAGTCCAAGAGATTGAGGTTGATGTGAGCTATGATGCCACAGCACTCTACCCAGAGTGACAGAGTGGGATTCTATCTCAAAAAGAAAAAAAAAACAAAAACCTTCGTAAAACTTCTTAAATGTTACCTTTACCAAAAAACTAATACTAATAATTGTGTTCACAACAAAATGAGCAAATAAATCATATATATTTTATCATAATTATAAATAAATTATCGAGGTCTACTAGATTAGTGTATTCTATGCTGGGCACCATTCAAATTTCAGATTCCTGTTATGAATCAGGCCTATATACATGTACAGCTCTTAGTAGGATGACGCAATCAATCAGTTCAGTTACCAGTAAAGTGAGGATTAAAGAAGAAGAGTAAAGCATTATCTTTGTCATCGAAGAATTTACAAGTAACTGGGAAGGCAACGTATACGTTGAAATTAATCAGAGAGCAGTTTAGAGGAGTCGTGGTTTCCCAAAAGCAATCAAAATTTGCTATTTAAAAAAGGAGAAGAAATTGCTGGGCAGGTACCCATATGTATTGTAGTTGTTCATTTACAGTATCTACTGATAAAACACAGCCCCAGATTTGAGTCACTTACCAACCAATTGGAAATATTTTTCAAGTGTTTCTAAATGTAGATGGGAAAAGGGTTATTATGACTGGTACTTGCTGAGCTGATGTAGAAGCTGGGAATTAGGTAGTGTAGGTTTCAGGACCAGCAGGTAGATCATGTCCCTTCTCTGAGTTTCCGTTTTCTCATTTATAAAATGAGTGATTGGCTTTTGAAAAGCTCTAAGGATACTTTCAGATCTAATGTCTTAAAGGAAATATGTGATTCAGATTTTTAAAGAGGAGGAGGAAAAGAGCTGGGGTGAAGCCAGTGGAGATGAAGGCCTCAAACCAGGAGTTAGTATGGTACACATGATGAATAGAAAGAGGCAGGGCTGGTTGTCCAGCCCAGGCATTTGCAGAATGATTCACCTTGGCAACCATTTAAGATTATGCTCATAAAGGAATACAGAGGATTTAGACATAATCACACATAGGGGGAGTTTCACTGATGCTTATCTTGAAAAATCCTCTACCATTCACAAGATGATCTTAATTAAGATCCCAAACAGAAAGATAAAAATATCACTAAATAAAAAACAATCTCTATAATTTCTATCTTTAGGAACAGGAAAGTGGGGGATCATGAATTAATCACTGATTAATTAAAATTAATTAAAATTAATTATGATTAATTTTTTTGGCCTGGACCCCTTGTCCAATGATCACAGCAGCTTTTTCCCTAAGACTCTACTTCATGGGTTTCACATTGATTGTACTTGGCTTCTCTGATCTTGGCCTGTCTTTGATTCTGATCTGAGATTTAACATGGCATGATTATCCTTGAACAATGATAAAGCAGAATCAAAGATCTTATATACTTTTTTTCTCAGCTCCTATTTCTTACATAATTACTCCAGTCCTTCCCCTAAGAGCTCTATCACACTCATGTACTATTTACTCTGCCTCTGCATGTCTCCAGGCAAAATTCTGACTTTCTAGTCTAGGATCATGTGGTGCCTGACCTGAGACGTGAGGGAACGGCAGCTTTGCCTCGGATACAAGCTTGCTTCTGTAATGTTAAAAGGTGCAAGAAGCAGGCTACCACTCTAGATTGGCATGTAGCAAATCGACTTTATTTCTGACCACCTCATATACATTGGTAGTCACATACACACTTAATCTATGATCTACAACATTCACCATTATCTAACTTCTTCCATTTAGACAAAATATGTAAAACATTTGTCAACCTTTGGGCCGTGTCACCAAGCAGAAAGCTTTCAACTTCTAACTCCTTGGGTTTCATGGCTGCATAACTTCAGAGTTTCTGTTTCCAGATCTCTAGTAAAAAACCTCTGTGTTTGCCTCAGGGCAGCCCAAATCTCTTGCTTTTTCTGTGTTAGCACAAGCCAATTTAACCCATTAGTGGCTCACTCGAATGAGATGCACATGTGGAGGCTTCTTCACCCCACAATCATGTTCTTCCATCATAGGGTGGGAAGAGAGCACAGGGGCCGGGACTACTCGGTTACCCCCAAATCCATGTCTCATGCATTATACTTTTTCTAAGTAATTTGAGGAAATGTATGGGATTATATTGATATTTCCCAAGCGTCAGCACCAGTTCATCACACAGGTCTGTGGTCCCCAACCTTGGATCATGGACTGGTACAGATCCATGGCCTGTTAGGAACCGGGCCACACAGCAGGAAGTGAGGGGCAAGAGAGGGAGAAAAGTTTCATCTGTATTCACAGCCACTTCCCATCACTCACATCACTGATCTCTACCTCCTATCATATCAGTAGCAGCACTAAATTCTCATAGAAGCTTAACCCCTACTGTAAACTGCACATGCGTGGGATCTAGGTTGCATGCTCCTTAGGAGAATCTACTACCTGATGATCCAAGGTGGAGCTAAGACAGTGATTCTAGTGCTAGGGAGTGGAAGGAGTGGCTGTAAATGCAGATTATTATTAGCAGAAGGGGGTTGACTGCACACATAGACCATAATAAATCAATTGTTTGCGGACTCAGATCAAAACCATCCCCCACTCCCTGGACTGTGGGGAACTTGTTTTCCATGAAACTAGTCCCTACTGTCAAAAAGATCGGGGACCACTGATATAGGTGGTTGAAATATTTACAGCCCAAAGAGAAGTGGTGAGAACCTACCACCACCTATACTTTTCTCTGCAACTTAATGGCAGCCTTCCATGATTTTTGAAAGCTTCTCCCTACTCTAACTCAGAGTAGAGGAGAATTCATGCTAGATGAACATTCTGAGGGGAATCCAGAGGAGTGGAATCACAAACCTTTAAAAGAGGTCATACATCTTCAAAAGAGGTCCAAGAGTCGAGTAACGTTACTTTCAAAAGTGTCCACAAATTCCTCTGAATTTGTAGGCTGAGCTTCCTACTCCACATGCTTCCTCTCCTTCTTTAGCAAATATTGCCTGTCAATACTGGGTACTAAGGATTGGGAGGAAACAACAGGGATGTAGATCTACTCTCATGGAGCTTAGATCTTAGCAGAGGAGAAAAATATGAAAGAAGTAATTGTGATTTGGCATGATGGTAAAAACAATATAGAAATGGCAGAGGTGCCTAACCTAGTTTAAAAATCAGAGAAGGCCCTCCTAAGCGAGTGAAATTTGCATTGAGACCTAAAACCTAAGATCTAGCTAGGGGTAGGATGGAAAAAAGTATTTCCTGAAAAAAGAACAGTACGTGAAAAGAGGTAGAGGCATGGTGCTTTCTAGGAAATGAAGGAAATTCAGGATGCTTAGAAAGACATTAGAATATAGAACGAGGGAAGTTGTTGGAACTGAATTGTAACAGCTTGTACTAGAGAGTAAGGATTAATATACATGTAAGAGGTAGATTGTATGTGGGAAGTAAAGAAAGGGGGGACAACAAGTATGACTCTCAAGTTTTCTGCCATGAGGAAATAAGTGGATAATGCTACCATTTATTAAGATAGGGAAGATTAGGGTAGAACCATGGCTGAAGGGAAAGGTGTTAAGGTTTCTTTTTGACATGTAGGGTTTGAGATGCTTGTGAGACATCCAAATGAATCTGAAAGTCTGAAGCTAAAAAGCATCTGGGCTAGAGACGTATGTCACAGGAATAGATGAGAGCGTCCTTGAGAAGAATGCAGAATAAATACTTAAAAGAAGGTGGCATTGGACCAAGCCTTCAAGATTCTTTGGATAGAGAAGTATGGGCCATAAAAATAAGGAGGAAGGGTGGCCCCTATGTCTCAAAGGAGTAGGGCGCCAGCCCCATATACCAGAGGTGATGGGTTCAAACCCAGCCCTGGCAAAAAAAAAAAAAAAAAAAGGAAGGAGGAAAATGAGAAGTGTCATGAAAGCTGAAGGAAGTAGTTTTGATTGATTTATTTGATTTCTTTTTTCTTTTCTTTCCATCTCTCTCTCTCTCTTTTTTTTTTTTTTTGCAGAGGCAAGATCTTGCTGTGTTGCCCAGGCTGACCTCAAGTGATCCTTCCACGTCAGCCTCCCGAAGTGCTGGGATTATAAGTATGCACCATCACACAAAGCCTATTGATTTAATTTATGTATGATCAATTTCATTCTTTGTGGTATATAGTTCTATGTGTTTTGGAAATGCATAGTCATATGACTACCAATATCACAATTAAGAAACAGAACAGTTTTATCACCTCTGCTAAATTCCTTTGTGTTGCCCCCTTTTTTATTAAATCATAACTGTGTACATTAATGCATTTAGGGGGTACAATGTGCTGATTTTATATACGATTTGGAATAATTACATCAAAACGGTTAACATAGCCTTCACCTCAATTATTTGTTGTGTTAAGGCATTTATACTCTACTCTTAAAAGATTAGACATGTACCCTTGCATTATGCACAATAGGTGAGGTGCCCCCAATTACCCTCCCTCCACCTGGCCTCTCTTCTCCCCTCTCTCACCCCGCTCTTCCCTCCTTCATTTTGGGCTATAGCTGTGTTTCATCATTCATATGAAAGTGTGAGTGATTATAAATTGGTTTCACAACTTCTTACGTTACTAAGAAGACCCACCCCTGACAACCACTACTCTGTTTTCCATTGCTGAAGTTTTTACTTTTCCAGAATGTTCTGTAAATGGAATCATATAATGCGTAGCCTTTTGAGTCTTACTTCTTTCACTAAGCACAATGCCTTTGGGATTCATCCACATTGTTACATATAACAGTAAAATTCATTCCTCTTTATTGACGAGTAATGTTCCATTGTATGACTGGGCCACAATTTGTCCATTTACCAGGTGAAGGGCATTTGGAATGTTTCCAGTTTGTGGATATTATGAATAAAGCCACTGTAAAAATTCTTTTACAGATTTTTGTGTGAACATTCATCATTTCTCTGGGATAGCTACCTAGGAGTGGGATGGTTGGGTGGTATGAAAAGCGTATATTAACTTTATAAGAAACTAAAAATCCATTTCCCAAAGTGACAGTACCATTTTGCACTCACATCAGTAAAGTATGAGAGTTCCGTTTGCTTCATATTCTCACCAGCATTTAATATTGTCCATTTTTTAAAGCCATTCTAGTAGGTGTGTAGTAGTATCTCGTTGTGGTTTTAATTTTGCATTTACATAATGACTAATAATTTTGAACATATTTTCTTATGATGATTTGCCATTCATATATCTTGTTTGGTGAAGTGTGTTCATATATTTTGCCCATTTAAAAATCTGGTTGGCTGTTGCCCTATTGCTGAGTTTTTAGGGTTCTTGGCACATTTTGGATACAAGTCCTTTGTCAGGTATGTGATGTGCAAATACTCTCTCCTAGCGTCCGGCTTGTTTCATCATTCCCTTAACAATGTCTTTCACAGAATACAAGTTTTTAATTTTAATAAAGTCCAACTCATCAAGCTGTGCTTTTGGTGTTATATTTAAGAACTCTGCTTAAACCAAAGGAAGAGTTTGAAGGAGAAAAGTAGCCAATAAAGTCACTGATGTACTTGATGAGGGAAGTTTTATGAAAAGATAGGAGCAGATGATGGATGAGTGGGTTGAGAAGTGAATGAATAGTAACTAAGTGGAAGGAGCCTGTATAGGCAGCTTCTCCAGGAAATTGGGTAATAGACAAGGAGAGAAGAGTGATAAATGGAAGATCACATAGGGCTTAAGAGAGGCTTTTGTTTAAATTGGGAAAGGCTTGAGACTAGAAATTCTATTGGGAAGGAACCTTCAGAGAGGGTGAAGTTTTACACTTCGTTGCTTTTTTGTTTGTTTGTTTTCCGAGACAGAGTCTCACTTTGTCATCCTCAGTAGAGTGCAGTGGCATCATAGCTCACAGCAACCTCAAACCCTCAAGTTCAATTGATTCTCTTGCCTCAGCCTCCCAAGTACCTGGGACTACAGGCAGCCACAATGCAAGGCTATTTTCAGAGACGAGGTCTCGCTCTGGCTCAGGCTGGTCTTGAACCTGCAAGCTCAGGCAATCTATCTGCCTCAGCCTCCGGGAGTGCTAGGACTACAGGTGTGAGCCACTGCGCCCGGCCTGTTGCTTTGGTTTTAGTTCCTACTTTCTAGTTTTTGTGTTTATCTTAGAACAATTTGACACCTGACTTAGGCTGACCCCTTACTGAATCTGGGAGGGAAAGACTGACTTACCATGTAGCCTGATTTGTATTGCTGGAACATTTACTTAACTCCAGCTAAATCTATGAAGTCTTTAATTCTTTGCATGGGCCTTGGCGGTAGCCTTCAACACTCTTAGTGACCATCACTCCTACAGCCCCTTTCTGAAGAAATCGGCCACAGGTTTCTTTCTGCATAAAGTTGCTAAAGCCTGTGTCATAAGCATTGATATGCAACTATCCCTGTAATAAAACTAACTCCAGCCATGACAAATTGAACCATAGATCTGCACACAGTCAAGGCCAATTGTTATTGAAGGTTGTTTGGCTTAAAGCACTGCCTCATAATGGTGTTCTGTGTTAGAAGGTACTGATGACAAGGGCAAATATTGATAGAATAGACATAAAGGAGGTTATCTGGCCTTGCAGTGGCTTACTGAGGGACTCAGCTATGAATGTTCACTCCTAAAATATTATATATAATTATTACCATTTTCCTTGAAACCTGATAATCATCCGAGGCTGGGCATTATTGGGTTCTATAATACCTGTGTGGATAAGATGATCTGTTCCACTGAGAGGCAGTAGAGCATTAAGGTTGGATGCCGTCTCTGGAGTCAGATTGCCTAAATTTAAATTCTGGCTCTGTTAGTAAATAGCTATGTGACCTTATGCCAGTGACATAACCTCACTGGGTTTTTCCATCTGTAAAATAAGGAAGGAGGGGAATGGTATGTACCGCATCAACTTGTGAGGGTAATGAGTTAATATGTATCAGGCACTTAGAACAAGTGACCGACACATAGTATGCGCTGGAAGGTACAAGCTCTCAGTATATTTTATCCTGGTACTGAGGCAGCTTATGCTTAATTTGTTGACATACTCTGTGTATTCTCACTCCATTTTTTCCCTTTCTTTTATTCCAAAGGGGAATCTGAGCCCTTTGTGTTTTCTTTTCTGGGGAGAGAAAGGCGTATAATGCAGTGTGCAAAGCCCATCTTCCAAGCTTTTGAGCACATTGTAGGAATTGTGCTCAAAGAAGGAGAAGAAGAGAACAGTTGCCTTTAGAGCAGGCAGAGGAGAGAGATTTCTCCAAGCCCTGGGAAGGATTTACAGCTGCCAGATTGGGAGTAGTGAAAATCAGGAGACACTCCCTCCCAACCCCCCTAGGGATAATGTATCCATTGTCAGCCTGGAGAGGTTAGCTTGAGTCTGGATGCTGCGTCTTGCAGGTAGGCCCGGGAGAAGTGTGGCTGCTTGCTTTCAGAGTACAATGCAGGTTTAGACTAAAGAGCACAACGGCCTGAGGATTAGAGATACTCTCTCTTTGCCCGTTGTCATATAAACCTTCTGAGTGTTTGTGTGATCTTAGGGAGGGTAGAGAGCTCCAGAGAGTGATGGAAATTTAAGTTATTGTATTTTTGCCATTCCTGATAGCACAGAAATCTGGAGTTGTAATAAACTGGATTTAAAGAAAATTAAGAGGCACGGCGCCTGTAGCACAGTGGTTACAGCGACAGCCACATACACTGAGGGTGGCAGGTTTGAAGCAGCCCAGGCCAGCTAAACAACTGCAACAAAAAATTAGTGGGGTGTTGTGACGGGCACCTGTAGTCCCAGCTACTCGGGAGGCTGAGGCAAGAGAATCACCTAAGCCCAGGAGCTGTTACTGTGAGCTGTGATGCCACGGCACTCTGCCCAGGGTGACATAGTGAGACTCTGTCTCAAAATAAAGAAAGAAAATGAAAAAAAATAAAGAAATGTGACAGTTCTTGCATACTCAAGTTTAAGGAATACCATCCATATAATTACACAATAAACCATTATTTCCAAAAGTAGTATCATAGAGTTCATTCCTTATAACATTAGAAAGATGAAATTATATATACATTTGTACTGAGAAAGAAATTACAATGCAAAAATCCTTAGAGGGAATGATAGACCAGCGGGGTGGAGTGGGGAGTGGTGAGGATCTCCCCGCTTCAGTCCTTGGGGTGCCTGGCATCTGTCACTTGAAATTTTACATTAGTTTCCTAGGGCTGGCATTGCAAAGCACCACACCCTGGGTGGCTTAAAACAACAACAAAAAATTTTTCTCTTGCTGTTCTGAAGTCTACGAGTTCAAAATGAAGGTATCTCTAATAGTGAAAGCAACTATACCTGGTGTTGATGGCTAGAAAAGTTTGCATGAACGTTTTATTGTCAAAGCGCACCACTTGTCTAGATGATATACTTGCACGGTATTCTTTGGAATACCTTACACTGCAGGAGGGACTTCGGAGACATTCTTTGAAACCAAACGACATGGTAAAGAGTTCCCTCCCCCTCCTCAGCCTTTTTGAGGTATGATTGGTGAATAAAAATTTTCACTTAAGGTATACAATGTCATGGAAAACAACTTTGGAAGTACTCCTGTAGCCCAGGGTATAACAGCCAGGCATGACTTGTACATTGATGCTCCACGGGGAAGAGGGTGGATGCAATGCTGGTTGGCAGTATGACACTTGGAGCTTTCCAGTGAGGCTACATGCAGGGAAAGAGGTTATTTTATAGATGGTGGGCAAGGAACGAACTGCAGAGGAATAGGTGAATTTCTTCTGAGGATATATTACCCCGAGCCTTGGTGGGGCCAAAAGAAAGCTCAGAGAACATGAAACCTGTTAAGAATTAAGAGACTCTCACTGGATCAAAGATTTAAACTTAAGACATGAAACTATAAAAATATTAGAAGAAAGTGCAGGCAAAACTCTCAAGGGAATTGGCCTGGGTGAATTTTTTATGAGGAGGACTCCCCAGGCAATTGAAGCAGTACCAAAAATACACTACTGGGACCTGATCAAACTAAAAAGCTTCTGCACTGCTAAGAACACAGTAAATGTAGCAGGCAGACAGCCCTCAGAATGGGAGAAAATATTCGCAGGTTATGCCTCAGAAAAACGTTTAATAACCAGAATATACAGAGAACTCAAGCGTATTGGCAACAAAAGGGCAAGTGATCCCATCTCAGGGTGGGAAAAGGACTTGAAGAGAAACTTCTCTAAAGAAGACAGGCGCACAGCCTACAGACACATGAAAAAATGCTCACCATCCTTAAT
>CAUYRH010026304.1:0-43498 GCA_963574655.1 Perodicticus potto
TGCACCGTAGGTGTGATCCCACCAATTGCCCGCCCTCCACCCATCCGCCTCCTCCCCACCCCTCCCGTTCCCGTTTCCCTGTATTCGTGTGCGATAATTTGGCTTTAGCCTTCATATGAAAGCTATAAATTAAAAAAGAAAAAAAAATAAAAAATAAAATTAAGAAGTAAAATCATTCTAAAACCAAAAAGAAGCAATTGCTAAATAGATGCTGTGGTATTTCACAGTATAAGGTTATTGGCAATTTCATGTTGATGAAAATCTGTAGGGCCATGCTTGCTTTTGTTAATTATCAGTGATGTTTATACTACCCTTTCCTTAAATCAAAATCACTTGTACAAATAAGAGAATGTGCAGTTTCAAAAACACAGAATGGGAGAGTGTTTTAGAGTCTCTGCTCTGTAACTGAGCAGCTCTGAGCTTTCCTGCAAGTTCCTTAAGAAACTCCCTATGCTTCAGTTTAGGTATCAATAAAAATGTGCTTAATAATACTGATCATACAAGAATTCCGTAAAGCCTTAATGAAAAGGTGTTTGAAAAATGAGCTCTTGGTGCCTGATAAATTGTGGGTAATTATTATTTTAAGTAAAATGAAGATTGAGTTATTAAATGCGCATTTACCTAGTGTTAGCTTTTTTCAAGTTCTCTATAGAGCTCAGGTGATAAAATTATACAATGGAACCTCTGTCAACTGACCACCCAAGGGACGATAACAAAATATCAACGTAAGAAACTAGGTGGTCAACATAAGAAACTAGGCCTACTGTACTGTTCTGTACGTGTAGTGTGTGCCTGGTCTGTGAGGTTAGGTCAACTTAAGAAGGTGGTCAGTGTGGGGAGGTGGTCAGCTATGGAGGGTCGAGTGCAATTCGAATGCACTAAAGAAAGAATATTTGGAATGTTCATGAAGGGCAAAACAAATTAAAAAATTAGTGCAGAACCTGAGTGAAGAAGTAAAAAAATAGAAATAAAAATAAAGCCCTGAAGATAAATGATGTGCATAAACTAGGATTAGTAAGTGGACTACAAATGGACTCATTAAAAATATCAAAAATATGTTGTTAGGAACATAATGGCATAATGACTGCGGGTAATGTTGGAGTATATGAATATATGTATGTGTGCGTGTACAAACACATGCACACACAGATGGCCCAAGGATTCGGATTTGTGCGGCTTTCAATACATTGGAAATAAATTATATTTAACATTTCCTTTTTCCGGGTTATGAATGAAAGCAAGACCCTCCTCCCCACGGCTCCTGGGCCGGGTTAGTCCTTTTCTCATGTTGTCAGATATGGGGTGATTTCCTGCTTTTGAAGATTATTGAAGGTCTGAAAATGAGACTATTTGGCATAGTTCCCAATGACACAGAATTTGTTGAAGAAATGAATTGTCTTCCATTTTCTATTATTTTACTAATACATTATAATTTGTTGAGTATTCTAAACCATATTGAATTTCATAGGGAAAACATGCGCTTGCCTACGTGCTGCTATTTAATATGAATTTTTATTTTCACTTAAAATTTCACTGTTAATTTTATTTAAAAAACTAAAGTTATTGTTTCTAAAAGCAAAATGGCAGATAATGACTTATTATTGCTTTCCCTGTGCTACTTTTCTCTCTCTCTTCCATGAGTATACGCACACACGCAGATACAGACACACACACGCACACACGCACACATGCCCTTGAAGATAGAAGCACAAACAGTGCTGTGTGGCCTTCACTGGCCAAAAAAGAAAAATGAAAGAATTCTGTAACCCATTACAAATCTCTTCCTGGGCATCTTTAACATGTCTAAAATTAGAGAAATCCAAACTAAATTCAGAGCAGCCTCCTCACAACTTTAGTCAATGACCACAGATGGTGACTTAAAGGCAAAAAAAAAACAAAAAAAAAAAATCAAATCCTGAGACATCAGTAGGATCTACCACAGCAGCCAGTTTGAATAGGAGCAGTCAGCACCTGCCCAAGGGGACTGTCATCGGTATGCTGGTCGGCCCCGGCGGCTGACACTGGGAAATTTTTTAAGCATTACCCTCTTAAGCACAAAAAATACCTAACTTATACCTGACTCTTATCATCTGCTTATTATTTTTCTTTCTTTCTACCTTTCTTTCTTTTTTCTTAGTGCTGAGGCACAAAGAGCACAAACTCGTTCTCCAGGGATTATTTCATCATGACTTTAGGGGCGTTTTTTCATGTGCTACTATTGTTTAATTCCCTTGCCTCCTGGGGTGTTGATGGCCAAATTTACATCCTGTATGAGTGAGTTCCCTGGTGGGATTACTTTGTGAGATGCTGCCTCTGAGAAAAGCCAAGTGCTTTTACTGTCCAAAATATCTAAACAGTAGAGGATTCTGGAAGGCTTCTGTATGGCTGCCACCCATCTGGCAATATTGTTCCAAGTATCAGGATTCTGCAGAACCTTCCAAATAGCAAGTTGAAAGAAGTGGCTCTGTACTTCCACATGCCTGACCACTGACAAACCTGTTTTTCAAAGCTCTGCAAATACAAACATTGGCTGCTCTTCTTGGTGATAAATTTCAGTGTCACAAAATTTCCATGAAATTTCTAGAGCCCTTGATAATGGATAATAATAATAATATAATAACACAGATGTATTTTTAAATTAGTCAAATAAAATAACCATGTAGTGCAAGGTATTGGCTCTTTTATTTTCACCCAAGTCCTATAGCTGTGCTGGACTTTCCACAGCAAATTGTTCGTGGTTTATATACAGGAAACCATGAGATGCCAGCGGTCCAGCAAGGACACACCCTCAACACGTCTGGGGTTGTACAGACAGAGAGAGGGAGGACTCGTGGTCCACAAAACACCAGGAAGGAGAAAATCTTGGTTCCGGAATCTGCTCCATCTGGAACTGTGTGAAAATCTAAGTAAGTCACATTTCAGGGCACCGGCTCTGCACCTGTAAGACGCGGATAGCATGTCGCGTTCTATCTACTCCAGCATTTCGGTGGAAAACTAAAGGAGATATTTGACGTAAAACCAGAGGGAAAATCATAAATAGCTACAGAAGCACCATGTGGGAGAATTCACTCACACTTGAGAACATAGGGCCTTTATTAATTTGGCACACTTTTGTAGGAAGCTATTACATACTCCTTCGAGACTGCCGGGTGGGTGGCTGGGTGGTATTCTAATTTCAGGACCTCTTTCTGCGGCCCCGGAATCTGCTCAGAGGCTGAAAAGCATGCGCACTGAATCTTTCCTCAAGCCTGCCACTCAATACGGGTGCTCATGTACACATTTTGACATTATTTAATAACTTTCTACTATGGAAAAGGAAGGCAAATGGTAGAGATGCAACTCATAAACTTGTCCGGGGAGTTAGTGAAGGAAGTCATGGGCATAAGACATACATGGAGAAGAATGGGAGGGTCAGGAGCTACCCAACGGTCTGGAGACACATACACACAAAAACCAATATATACATTTCCATGTTTTTCAAAGGCCATGTGAGTGAGGAGTTGGCAATATTTAGAACGTAGCATACCCATATATAAAAATTCACCATAGGGGTGCTAACTATTCAAGTTACAAGTACAGATGAGCCATGATTACCAAATATGCAAGAAACATTACAGGATACACTAAATATATTAATATATGAACACTCGGACATATAAGACCTTGACCCAGCTTCCCATTGGCCTCAAGCAATAAATCTCATGGCAGTTCTCTGGCTGATTGGGATCCCGAGTTATTTTCCAGGCTTCCTTATAGCCCTGCATCTCTCCCAGAGAACAAATGTACACCACTCAATCAGGACGCCTTGCTCAAACCTCAGTTATTCATTGTGCAGGAAAGCCTGAAGGGGAAGAGAGAGAGAGAAGAGAGAGAGAATGGTCCCGTGGGCTTCGGGTAGCACAGTCCTTCCTCGGGGTGCCCTCCATCCTGTTAACTTACTTCATCTATTTTCCTTTCTGACTGCGTGTTTTGAACAATTAATAAATCAAGCCCTCTGAAAACTTTTAGATGGTCTGAGTTTTTCTGTTCAGTGACCCCTGGGATGGCTTGCCTGGGATTGTACTTAAAGTTTTACAGAGACACAGAGGTAATTCCCCACATGTCACCCCTTTTCTACAGCAGCCGCAGAGTTTTGGCCAATCCTGATGATCAGACGCCGTCCCATATATATGCTGTCCCATCGGTGCTGCTGTGCTGAGGCTGCAGCACCTCCTCACAGGGCTTCTTACTCAACAGGAACTTGGAAACCTACAGGTGTCGTTGCTAAACTTACACCTTCGTGGAGGTCTGTTCTAAGCCTTCTGCGGCTAGGCCCCCATTTCTTCTCATGGGGGCTGGTGATGATAACCACCCTTCTCATTTTACGGATGGGGCACACACCGAGTAGGAGCTGTGGGGCGATCTGAGCGGCGTGGCCAGACCCCCGTCCTGCCTGCTGTGTTTGGCGCTGCCTTGTTGCCTTCAGGTGTGGCCTTTGGATTTCACAGGCTCACACCTTCCCCTCGTGAACCTGCCCATAAAGCTACGTTTTTCATTTTGGCCACTCCTCACTCACATGGGGTTTGAAAAACATGGCAATTATTTTAAAGGACAGAAAAGCAGGAGCACTGCATCTCGGACTCTGGTGAGTCTTTACATGAAGGAAATACCCAAGGCTGAGTCTGCAGCTGGAAGAGGGACCCGCGGGTGCAGCATCCCCGAGTTAGGACGCCCTTCTCCCCACCAGGCCTTCATCGCTGGGAGGTCTAAGCATGATCAGGATGGAAAGGAACGTATGCTGCCACGTGCAAATGATTTAAGAAGCTTCATAAAAGGTTGTTTAGTGGTCTTCCTTCCATTTCTGTTAAACACTGTCCTGCTCTTTCTTTCTTTCTTTCTTTTTTTTTTTTTTTTTGAGACAGTCTCACTCTGTTGCCCTTGGTAGATTGCTGCAGCATCATAGCTCACAGTAACCCCATACTCTTGGACTTGAGCAATCCTCTGGCTTCAGACTCCCAAGTAGCTGGGACTACAGGTGCCTGCCACAATGCCCTGCTAGATTTTCTATTTTCAGTAGAGACTGGGTATTGTTCTTGTTTAAGCTGGTCTCGAATTTCTGAGCTCAAGCAATCCACCTGCCTCAGCCTCCCAGAGTGTGAGGATTGAATTTAGGCATGAGCCACCATGCCTGGCTCTGTTCTGCTCTTTCTTTCTTTTTTTTTATTGTTGGGGATTCATTGAGGGTAGAAGAAACCAGGTTACACTGATTGCATTTGTTAGGTAAAGTCCCTCTTAACAATCGTTTTACCCCCGAAGGGTGTGGCACACACCAAGACCCCACCCCCCCTCGCTCCTTCCCTCTCTCTGCTCTTCCTTTCCCCACCCCTCCCTCATTCTTTCTCTCTCTGCTCTCTCCTTCCTCCACTCCCACCGTGTCATTAATTGTCATTAATTGTCATATGAAAATTGAGTTCATGGGATTCATGCTTCTCCATTCTCGTGATGCTTTACTAAGAATAATGTGTTCTACTTCCATCCAGGTTAATACAAAGGCTGTAAAGTCTCCATTTTTTTAATGGCTGAATAGTATCTCATAGTGTGCATATACCACAGCATGCTAATCCATTCCTGGGTTGGTGGGCATTAAGGCTGTTTCCACATTTTGGCGATTGTAAATTGAGCTGCAATAAAGAGTCTAGTGCAAGTGTCCTTATGATAAAAGGAATTTTTTCCTTCTGAGTAGATGGCCAGTAACAGGATTGCAGGATCAAATGGGAGGTCTAGCTTGAATTCTTTGAGAGTTCTCCACACTTCCTTCCAAAAAGGTTCTATCAGTTTGCAGTCCCACCAGCAGTGTAAAAGTGTTCCCTTCTCTCCACATCCACGCCAGCATCTATAGTTTTGAGATTTTGTGATGTAGGCCATTCTCACTGGAGTTAGATGGTATGTCAGGGTGGTTTTGACTTGCATTTCTCTAATAATTAGGGATTATGAGCATTTTTTCATATGTTTGTTAGCCATTCGTCTGTCTTCTTTACAGAAGTTCTACTCATGTCTCTTGTCCATTGATATATGGGATTGTTGGCTTTTTTCATGTGGATTAATTTGAGTTCTCTATAGATCCTAGTTATCAAGCTTTTCTCTGATTCAAAATATGCAAATATCCTTTCCCACTGTGTACGTTGTCTATTTGCTTTGGTTGTTGTCTCCTTAGCTATACAGAAGCGTTTGAGTTTAATTAAGTCCCATTTGTTTATTTTTGTTGTTGTTGCAATTGCCAAGGAAGTCTTCTTCATGAAGTCTTTCCCCAGGCCGAGATCTTCCAGTGCTTTTCCTATGCTTTCTTTCAGGATTTTTATTCTGCTCTTTCTAATCCTTCTCCATGAGACTTCCCCTGCAACTTCACACACACGATCATGTTTCACTCACATCCAGTCCTATAATGAGGCAGTGACTTTATTTCAGAGATGAGGAAACGGGGACCCAGATTACAATGCTATTAAATCATAAAAGTTGACTATAAACTTTTATGATGACAGCAGATAACATTCTTTCTCTGTATCGCATCACTGGTGAGCCTGTACTGATAAGAAAGGCAAAGTCATGTTGTCACACTGAGCTTCCACCCTGCTCTGTGAGCCCCTCCCTGAGGATGAGTCATCTCTGCCTCCGCCCTTGTTCTGGAGGGCCCCGCTCAATGCAATAGAGCAGTTGGCTGCGGCTTCCGGGGAGTCCAGCAGGATGTGGCTATGAGCCAAAGAAAGAACAGCCCTGAGAAATGAGTGCAGTGTGATGTGACCTCTCTGACAGTGGTCAGTTTTCATGAGTCATAGAAATTTGTTTCTGCCTGTCTCCAGTCTCATTCACAGTTCTTGGCTTTTTTAGGGCTAGATCAGCATATCCAGCAGTCAGCTTTCAAAAATACCCTGCTGGTCACTTGTGGCCCATGTTTTCAGACATTCCAGAAATACACCTTTGATTTGTCCATCCACACACCTAACAGATTGCTCAGGCAGCACTAACCTTCCGAGCAATGTGCCCCAAGGATCATCTAATGTCTGCGCTTGCTTCATTGTGCGAGGAAGTCCAGAAGGTGGCCTGGGATCCCTCCCTAATTAATAGAACCATAACCATTAGTGGTAATGAGAAGCGCTAATATGCTTTTAAAGTAGGAGCGAATTATGTCTGTCTGTAATTCTAACCTGTTATCAACTAATTGATCGTAGTCTCTTTGTGGATTATAAAAGAAGTAGACTGTCTAAAAATAAATAAACACTTCCTAACACTAAAGTCGTACAAGTTTTACACTTGCTAATATCTTTAACAAATCCCTTGGTGAAGACTTTCTAATTAGAACTTAGTCCAATGGACCCTAAAGCATAAGAAAAGTATTCCAAAGGACTTTAAAGTTAGAATCCATACAGATCAAAAAAATAATAGGATTTGCACACATATATTACTATTTTTCAAATAGTGATTATTAAAATACAAATTTTCATTGAGCAAAATGGAAATCTGTGTGTAACCCACACTTTAGGAGTTTGGTAACTGCTGATCTAGCCAGGCTTCTGGTGTCCAGCATCACACCCCTTTGAATCAGGAGCAGCGAACCTTTAACACATGTTGCTAAGATTTCTTCCTGGGCACAAGAGATCTACATCTGACTCAGCCTGCGTCTCGCTTCTCCCTTTACCTGTAGCATTATCTACTGGATCAGCATTGCAAACTCCTTCCCAGTCGGTTACAATAGCGGCCAGGCAAAGGTCACTTCCTTTTTGGGGCCTCCTCAGTTCGGCAGGCAGTTGCTGCACACTGTGCCTCCTGACTCCTCTGCCACTTCACTTAGCACACAGGGCCCCTAACAACTGCTCACATATCCCCAAACCAAGGCGAGGGACTGAGCTCCTGCCCCTCTAGAGAAGGCATTGGCCCAGCAGAAATCCGAGTGTAAGAAGGCTGCAGCAATCATTACAGGGTTGCATCTACCCTCCGCTGAAGGAATCACAGTGATACTGATAATCAGCTGAAGGGAATATCTCCACATTCCTTTTGGATTCTGTCTGACCTCCATAGGTGATTTAGAGACATCAATAAGCTAAGAAGGCATTGACAGTTAATGAGGAAAGCGGTGACCCAGGAGAAGGCAGCAGGGTAGAGACGTTGTGATTAGCAGGAGATTGGAAGGAAGGGGATGTGGTAAAAGTTTCTTTTTTTAATTTAGGAAGTGGTGATGTAACTATAGTGACAAGCTAAAGGCAAGTTGGAAGGTGGGGACAATGGCAGGCCCCTCCTACTAATCACAATGATCCCTGTGCTGGCATCAATGTTAATGCAGGGGCCAGCTTATTTGATACACTGAAAAGCACAATGAAATCTACATTCTTATTTCCCCTCTGTTACAGATAAGAAGACCAGGCTAAGCTGTGATGTTCAGTAGGTTAGGTGTATTACATGCATTTTCTATTTGCTATGTGTTTGTTTATCAGGAGGTAACCCCATTGTAAGCCAAGGAGCATCTATGTTGATCACCCACTATATGTCAGAAACTCCAACAGAAAGTCTAATAAGAGGTACCTCCCCTAGCTCCCAATAAGCTCATAGTAAAATGAAGACAAAAACCTGTAACGAAGAAATAAAATACAAAAATATAAGTTTCCATGCGTGGTGACAAGTGGGGAAAAACATGTCCTCTGGAGAACAGCGTATGCATGGTACAGGCATGAACCTGTGTGATGCTGAGACACAACAGCTCTGTGATGGGGCCGAGGGGATCAAGGAAGAGATGCAAAGGTGGGGTCAGCCAAGCTGGGAAGAGCCCGGCACCCTGAACCAAAAAGTCCCAGCTCCTCCTGAGAAACCGTGGACAGCCTTATAAGCCGTTCAATGAGAATAATCACTGCGGACAAGATTCAAATTTTAGAAAATCTCTATAGCAGAGACAGGAAGTGGTTGGAGGAAAGAGTTGGGACATGGAGATGAGTTGGATTGCATTTCTGATAAAGGTGTGGATTGAGCAAAACCATGGGATCGTTTTAGGGCATCTTCACAGGATATTCAGGTTTCTGCAGCAATGTGTAGTTTGCAATACTACAATTCACATGGTGGGAATGGGTGTTATAGAGAGGAAGTAAACGCCAATAAAATTTTAGGGAAGAATATAAAACTTAAATATTCATATTTCCTTTAACAGGAATCATTTCATTTCTGCTTATGTCACTGGTTTTATCTCAAGTTCCCTCCCTGGAACTTCCTTCTAATGAGGGAGGAATTAGGAAGAAAAGTCTTGGGGGTCTTGAGTAGGGCCTGCTGCTGTTATTCATACAAGAAACACTGAGCTAAGGAGATGGACGCAGGAAAGGAGGGCAGTGTCCGGATTCAGGGGGCACCAAGACGGTGGAAGCTACAGGGCTCGGAGAGCGGCCAGATGGAAGCGAAGACAACGGGGAAGGTCAGGGTCGCTGAGGTTTCTGCAGGAAATGTGAGAGCTAGAAAATAGCCACGGATATAGAAGTTCAGGGTGGGAGGCTGGTGGAGGGGGCAGGCTGGAGACGCCGTAGGACACTGAAATAAAGCGGGTGGAATAGTGACGGGAGGCCACCCAGCATCGCGGATGGCAGCACGGGTGTGAGCGAGGAGAAGAGGCAGAGGAAGGCCGAGACCGCCCAGGCGCAGGGATCGGTAAGGTGTCCGCAGTGGAAAATGGGACCGCCAATAAAAGTGAAGGAGGCAATTTTAGAAAGTGAGGAGGAAAATCAAAGTGAGTTGGGGTCGGGAAAGTAAAGAACACATTTCAGAAAGAAGGAGGTCAACCCTGTGAAACGCCACCGAAAATTCTAGGATGTGTCCTTGCTCCATCCCTGAGAGAGTGACGGTGACTCTGCAGTTTGACCAGAGCTCGAACCTGCGGAGGAGAGGACTCTACAAGTTGGGGAGCACGATGCGGCAGGGTTGGGGCGGCTCCTGGCTCAGTCAGGGGGGGAGGGGCGGGGGGTGGTGTGTGCAGGTGCCGTGTGGGTGTTGCCTGCACTCTGTTCTAAAGGCCGTGCTTAGAAAAGTCATGTGAACACGTGGGGTCACTTCTTCACATTTTTTCAATTTATTGGACATATACAAGGTGGCCGTAAAGTTCGTGTGCAATTTTAAATAGTTGACTGTACCGTCTAGCTTCCTGTTAGAAGCATGCCTCCACCCATCAGACACACACGGGCACCCGGACACACACAGGTACACAATCGCATAGCTGATGATTTTAAATGGTACATGAACTTCATGGCCAAAGTGTGTGTGTGTGTGTGTGTGTGTGTGTTTCTTTTAAAGCAGAGGAGGAATGCCCTGAAAACTAATTCAGTGCCCCTCAGAGAAGGCCAGTTCACAATCCTACGTAGCTATAGCAGAGGGGTTTTTTTTTTTTTTTTTTTTTTTGCTGTTTTTAGCCAGGGTTAGGATTGAACCCTCACCTCCAGCATGTGGGGCCGGCTGTAGCCACAGGTGCCGCCCAGCTGTAGAGAGTTTTAAGGATGGTATCTTGTTTAACCTTTCCAGATACATCAATATTTAAAAAGTGGGGAACACAAGTAATTCTGTCCTCATCTAAAATAATAAAATGGGAAAATCGTCCCTAAATTTGACATCACTTTTTAGCACTGCCTGAGTCTGCACTCACTCTGCCTAACAATAGCCTTTTTTACTTTCACTGGACTCGGCCCAATTTAAAAGGTATCAGGAAGACGAGTCACCTTGGACTAGGCTCCCTGTTTTCCACGCGCTGACGTCATTGAGCTCATTGGTCACTGTCGCAACTCGAGAAGAGCCCCGCTTCGTGCCTAGAAGTCCTCCATTTCGTCCTCTAAAATTCCATTGCCCTAAAAACTTCTGGGTTCAAGTTTAATAGAGAAAGAACAGCAACCACGCCAGCGGCAGCGGTGTCTATTCCTCTCTGACAAACCTTCCCGACGTTTCCAGGCACTGTTTTTGCTGTGATACAATTGTTCTTCTGCAAACAGGAGTAGCAAAAGAAGCAAAGAAGCCGCGTTGTCTCTGCCTCCGTCCGGACTTGGTGTAAGTGCCGGGATTCATTAGCTTCACGGTGACAGAGGCCGCCGTCGCTGGCCCCGTGCCTCGGAGGAAGGGTTAATGTGATTTGTTCGTAACACCAGCTTCCGGGCTCTTTTTCAGTACACTGTTAGAATTGCTTGATGTACAACCACTTTTTCTCCCAGCTAATAAAAACATGTCTTTTTTCTTTCTTTCTCATGTGGAAGGAAAACTGTAATTGCTACTGTTGAAAGTGTGGGTTCTAACCAGTAACGTAACTGCTCCCTGAAAACGTCCCGTCTTCCCTGCCTGTGTTGAACCATCACCCGCGGCTTCCTGTGACAAGCGCGCCTCCCCCTCCACCTGTCAGACGCACACGGAGGCGCACGCAGGTCCACGCAGGTGCGGCCCTCCTGCTTCCCTAGACAGGGAAATGCTTTGTTTGTACGCTTCAGGGGTACCACTGAAGCCCGATCCCGAGGCATTCCTGGGGAGGACTTTGTTCCACCAGGCTGCAGCGCCTGCAGAGGTACTGATGGAATTGGGCTCCATTCTTGGCCTTGTAACACAGGTGTAATCTCATTTTCTGCATCTGGAGGCTTCTGCAGTGCAGTGACTGTTATATAGTTAAGTGGATGGATATGACATGTACCCTGGCTCAGTGACTGGGACTTGGGGGGGCTTTGGTGCATGTGCCTTGCTCTCCTGTTCCGTCCTGCACTGGGGCCTCGGTGATACCTTTCTCAGCAACTCAGACACATCTTTGGGGATCTGCGCTCGTTCCCTCCATGCTTTCTTAGCTCCCTTATTGATCTCCTCACACAGACGGCCTTGTTCATCACAGATCCTTCTTCATGACGTCTTTATTTCCTATCTTTCACGCTCTTTCTCATGGAGTAAACATTCCAGAGCCTTTACCCGGTTTCCTTCTTTCTTTTAGTTTAAAAAGTCACCTGAATTTCTTTTTCAGGCATAAAGTCAAATTCTAAAAAGTTCGTCAGGCAGAGTTCTCAAATTCCTCCAGGGAGAAAGTGGTAACTTACTCTCTTGTATTTCGTTCACTTAATTGTGAAGTGAATTTCATTTTCTCTTAAGAAATGGTTGCATTATTTACAAGTTTTAAATGGGATTTCCCTGGACTGATGTGGTCTTTCTTGCTTGGCCTTTCATCCCCCCTTCTGAATGCATCTTTTTTTCTAAACTCTGTCTGAATTGTTCGGTGTGTAATTTCCTTATCATCATGTAACTACCTAGACGAGAGTGTCAGAGAGTGAGCCACCGGTGTTTGCTTTAAATCCACCTTCATACTCACAACTTGGCAGGAAGCACTAACACGCAAAGACTCTTTATAAGGATACCAATTACTAATGCATTTCCCAACTCCACTCCACACTGTTTTCACTCCTCCAAAATGAAGAGATTTAACACGAAGACGCCCGAGGCACTGAAGATGCCAACTCTCAAATTATGATAATCTTGTCTACATTTTCATATTGGTTGGATAGGAAAATCCCTTTCAGCTGATGCTTTTGGCAGAAAAATGACACAATAATTTGTACCAAACAACCTCCCAGGTAAGAAGAAAAATGCCAGTGAAACAAGTAGCAAGATTAAGTAAGAACAGCGGAGTTTCTTAAAACCAAATAACTAAATGACACCCAGAAGCCTCTGAGGACAGGAAGGACAAGTTTTCAAAGAACTTTTACATCAGAAAGCAGCTTTTAAATTTAAACTTCTCAGGGATTAATAAGACCTGGGACAAGCTCTGACTCTGCTCACACTGTTTATGTACTGACAGTTCTCTAATGTGAACAGGGGAAGCTCTGGGCCTGGGAAGGGGACCCGGAGCACAGTGGACCAAGTCTTACAGTAAACGTATGTGATGGTGCTTCTGACCACGGGAGATGGAATTTTTGTTTACATTATAGCTTTGAGCTTTAACCTTTAGAAATAAGAGTGGGAGGGTACTAATTATTCAAATGCAATTTATTTTTCCTATTTAGAGCAATAATTCTCGACAGAGAGCGATTGTACGGCCCCTCCCCATGAGACAATTGACAATGTCTGGAGATGCTTTTAGTTTTCACAATCGGGATGGGGGCAGTACCGGCATCGCACAGGTAGAGACCAGAGGTGCTGTAAACATCCCACAATGCACAGCCCAGCCCCCACCACAAAAATTATTCCTGCCAAAATTTCACTAAGCCCAGGGTTCAAAACCGTCATTTACATCAATAGAAGGTGCAATTACGTTATTTTTAACCTTACCATAACCGAAGATTAAAGCATGTTAATAATCAAACATACTTTGTGGATATAAACTGTGCTTCTGCAGGAGTCATGAGCACTGGTTTCAGTTTCGGTAGCTCTTCAGCTGGTGATTATGACAATTAGAGACAGAAAATAGCATTTTGTGCAATACGGAATAATTTTACAATGAGGTGGTGTTTTCATTCATCAATCGCACTTAAAGCCAAACTAATTTTTGTGCTAACTTTTATTTCTTTATTGATTTTTAAATAACTTATGTGTTAATCATTACAAAAAAATTATGTGATTGTTGATTTTTTCTAAAATATAATTAAAAATCAATTATTCATTCTCAGACAGCATCAACTAACAGAAAATGAAAATAAGCACTGAAATTTCTCAATCTGGGGCACCATAATTTTTAGAGAAAACAAAAGGAATAGGCCTATGTTTCTAATGGAAACCTTGAAAATAAGGCCCGAAGCTTTGAGTCAGCCAGTATCACAGCTGAGAGCATTCTCTTAGCTCAGTCATATTTCCCTAGTAATCAGTATAAATCTTTGTGTGGTGATGAAAATGTATATTCTCTTTTTAGCTTTTAAAATCACTAAAGTGGTTACTTGCTCACTATGGTTTGAGTCCTGAGTATGTCTTTAAGCTATTAAAAGAACAGAAATAATGTGGGTTGAAAATTTTTAATTATACTGTATCCAGCTTCAGAAAGAGTAATATTTCATGTAGAAAAACTCATTGTGCCTTGTTTAAATCAGTCTCCATATAATGCCTTCCTACTGTACCTGTCCTCAATGGCCAGGTGCTGTCTGGACTTGGACTTGGACTTGGCCTGGGCCCTTCCCCAGCAGAGCATTGGCTGGTCAGGAGGTCCCTGCTGGGGCACAGAGCTGACCTCAGGGAAATACTCCATGGTACTATGTTCAAGTGCAAGACAGCAGCCTCCCTTCTCCTCACTCAACTTTTAACATCACTGTCCCCAAAGCGGCCTTTTCCATTTTCTCTGTGGGGAATTTATATAGAGACACCTTAAAAATGACTTCTCTCATATCTATCTAAAATACTTTTCACAAATGCACATCTACTTCACTGATGAATCCAAAGCAAACAATGTCACAGTCCTCTCTAGTACTGAGTCCTGAGGACAGTGCAGCAGGGTGCTGAGAGCAAGCCTTTCTCTGGAGCTCCTCTCCGAGAGTTAACTGCACTTCCAGTGGCTCCAGAAGTGTTGCTCTTCAAGGCACTGGGACGTGCAAGTCACATTAACTGCCTTTGGGGGGTAACTTCTGCAGCTCCTATCAGCCTCTTTCCTTTCCCATTTTGAAATAATTTCCTTGTACTCACTGTCTACATCAGATGTCTTGCTTTTCAGTCAAAACCATTTATACAAAATCTAAATTTCTAAAGGGTCCTTCCCAAAATATCCTGATTAGTGCACATGTCCTCAAAATGTCCTGAATGAAGCACGATGATGGGTCTGCTGTGACTCACTTCTCCTCACGTCCTTGCCTTCACTATGTGGCCCACCCAGGGGTGCTGGCAGTTTCAGGGCCATACCACACCACATCTTTCCATAAGAAGAGGGCCCCATCCTTCACCTACCACTTAAGTACTCCTCTCAGGGACCCCATCATTCCCTCCCAGGGCTCAATGTGGGCCTCAGGCTCCCTTCACTCCTCTGTCACTGCAGATGGCCTCTGAAGCATCCTGAGGCTGAGACAGATGCTTCACAGCACTGTCCCCCTGGGCCTGGCACACTTCTCAGTGCACAGGAGATCGTACGGTCACTGAATTAGTAAAAAGATAACAGGTGAATTAACAGGCCTGTGTGGAAGCCTTGACCCATAAAGGAAATCCCAAAATCAACTTCAGAAAGTTAATTAACAAGAGGAGAATAGGTAACTTTACAGACTGAATTGTCCCATCCCAGCCCCTAAATTCATATGCTGAAGCTCTAATCCTCAATGTTATTATATTTGAAAATATGGATTTTTTAAAGGAAATTGAGGTTAAAATGAGGTCATAGGGAGGGGCCCTCATTCATTAGGGCTGGTTTCCTTATGAGAAGTGGAAGAGAAACCAGGAGAAAAACAAAGCAATTCTTCTACCAATCAAGCAGAGAGGCCTGATGAGAAATCTCCCCTGCTAGGGAATTGTTCGTGGGTTTCCAGCTTGCAGAACCATGAGAAAATGCTTTCGTTTAAGCCATCCAGTCTGTACACCATTGTGTTATGGCAGCCCACACTGACCAGTCCAGGGGTATGCAGAGCCCTGGTTGAGTGCCTCCTGTGTGCCAACCATGGGGACAATCTCTATAACATCCCACCTTGTTATAAACAGCAAACTAGATAATATGCTACCAAAATAAATCACTGAAACCATCCCATGTGGAATCCTTTATGAAATTTATTTTCTTCTTCCTGAAATTTGTTTATTCAAATGAAAATCAGCCTCTAGTGTCTACTATCTAATTCAAGTCATGGGGCCCCTAGACATTTATGGGGGCAACAATGTTTCATTGAATTAAAACATAAATCCCTCCAATACGATAGGATAAAATTTAGAAGTTTTAGAAGTTTTCTCCTAACCCTTCAAATATGTACCACAGGTATGATAGGATAAAATCCTTCGAATGACCATTAAAAATATATTTCTGGTTTTTTAATGTGCCAAAAATATATACTCAATAAATAAACTGATCGTTTCACTAAGCCTCAATGTCTGGCTCACTTTGGGTATCTTGACATTGTCTTCATGTGGACTAGATGAACTGAATGTTAGAGGGGCCTCATCTTGCTCCAAAGTTCTCAGCATCTCATTGTTACTAATTTTCTGGCTTACCCACTAAGCTAAGCATCTTGTGAAAACAGGAACTGTGCTCATCTATAAGGTGGGGATACAATAAACACTGCCTTGTAAGAGGAAATGAAGGGATTGATGTGCATACTGGCATGTAGTAAGAACTAGGCGAATGGAGGCATTATTGCAAGGGTTTTTTTTTTTTTTTTTTAATTGTATCAGGTTAATGTGAAGGTAGGAAGAATTAGGTTACAATGTTTCAATTTGTTAGGTAGAGTCCCTCTTATAGCTGTGTCCTACCCCTAAGAGAAGTACCATACACCCTAACATTGTGCCCGTTAAGTAGGAGCACATTTTCTTATTATTATCTTTGCTGTTGCCACTCACTTTCTAAACGTTGCTGAGCACAATTCCCAGGCCATTATAGTCACCTGCGTCTTAGTAATTCAGGCTGCCATGGCAAATTACTATAAACGCAGTGGCTTGTAGGCAAAAGAAACATATTGCTCATAGTCCTGGGAGCTGAACTTCTGGGCTCTCTTTCTGGTTGCAAGTGTCTGCCTTCTTGAGGCATCACCACTTGGAGGGGAGAGAGAGACAAGCTCTGTTCATACTCTTATAAGGGCACTAATCCTACCGTAGACACTCCATCCTTATGACCTTATCACCCCTCAACAGTTCCACCTCCTAAAATCATTCTCTTTGTGGTCAAACCTTCAGCATATGAATTTTGGAAGTTATGGTTTTGACATATGAAACACCTGGTGTTTGTGGGATGAATTAATTATAATCATTACACTACTAACTATAACTAAGTGATGTTAGTTTACACTAGATCTCAGGCTGAGGACAGGGAGTGTTTTTGATATTGAAACTCTTCACTGCACTAACCCAGCACTTGGTATGTAGTGAAACCTCAGTCAACTTTGGCTGGAATCTTTGAAAGGACTGTAGGAGTCCTGAGTATGTCCATGGATGTCAAACTCCCATGGACTACTCAGGAGTGCTGAAATGTTCTTAAGCCAATTCTCTCCCAAATTAAGAAATGAATAATTTAGACTTAATAGTCAATGCAGCTTTGCGATTAAGTTACTTCTGATTCCCTTGGGAGCTTAGATAGCAGCAATTTCAATTCAATTTGTCTTTGCTTTTTACTCCATTAACCAAAAAGTAGGTACATGGCAAGCGTTACTAGTAATTAGAATCCACCTCTTCTTATGTTTATTTATTTAGTTTAGTACGTCTCAAGAATCAGTACACTACTCTGAATTACTCAGTATCTTTTACCTTGCACCTTTTATAGTGACATCCCAAACGCCCTCCACAATACCTTAAAAATAATTTCATGACTTTGGTGCACTTGTGACAAAATAGTGTACAGTATTAACTTAAAAAGTAGCTCTAGAAACTATTGAATATTGTGTTATAACATCTGTTTAAGTACCATCTGATATATTCACAACATTTAAAGACAATGCTGAGCTCTTTCCTCTGACAACAGAACTCATGTTCATATTTGCTATTAAATAGGATATAAAATAATGTGGGCTTCCCCAAAAACTAAGTACAAAATTACATACTGTATCATTTTTAGTCTGGTTGTTGAAGGCATGTGCCTGCATTTGCTTGCATTTTTAAACAGTATGTTGAAGTGTAATTATAAATATTAAATATGTTTCATAAACTGATGTTTATAATCTTTTTTTCTGAAAAAACAATGAGTATATTTTTATAATTTTTGTGTACTGCCTCTAAATTAGGGCATGGGAGTTTCCAACCTTCTCTTTGCAAGCTCTTTCCTAAAAATAATACCATGAGGATATGTAAAGACCTTATTCAGAACAAAAGAAAGACAATTCAGACATAATGCTCACTCCATTTTCCCTTTTCAACATTTGTTTTTGAAGAGCCAGAGACATCCTGAAATGCCATATAAGAATCTGGGTAGATAATGTAAATTATCAACCTACTGATGAATTCATCTTGAGGCAAAGTTTCAGAATTTGTATCAAATTTGTATACGCCAATACTCACTGTTTCAAAATCAATGTTTGTACAAGAATATGCTCAAAATGAAGGATACCCACTTGTACATATTAGTAGCATTCAGTTATGGGCACATTATGAAACTCATCTATTGCCACTACATGTGACACATGTAACAGAGATATTCAAATAGCCCGCTTTAAAGAAAAACTCAAAATTATTATTTATCAACATTTTTAAAAAGAAGACATTGAAAGTGACACTATCATTAAGTTTGAAAAAAGGAGACCCTGAAAGTTTGTGAACCACCAACTGAGAAGTTCTTACTAGAATATTCTTCCCTTCTCTTTCAATCTGTCCTCTATTCCAAGAACTTGCAGAAGTTGACCATTATTAAAGTTTATGGGAGGAAGTCAGTGGGTACGCCTCACCCTCTTTTCAAAAGAAATAAAGGAAATCCATGAGAAGGAGGGGTGCAGTGAAGAAACCTAGGAATGATTTTGACTTTTAAAACTTAGTTTTTCGTCAGGCCCATTTTGTTTCCTAAAATGGGAAACAATACCTCACTGTAATCATTTCACACTGAAGATAAAGATGAAAATTTTCAGGATTTCAAGTTCTTAGCACTAAGGCACTGAGCTGTCCTTCAGAATGCACATGGAGTGAGTACCCAAAATCCAGTCCAAATCTGACCCCCCTGGGCCTGCCATTGGGCTCTGCCCGAAGAGCCAGATGTTTTAAGACACCCTGGCATCTCCACCTGGGGCCCTACAGCTCTGAAATTCATTAACATACTTTCCTCCTTTTTCTATCCATCTCTGCAGGAGCATTCGCTCGCTCTTTCCACTAATCCAGATGTCTGCCTTTCCCTCTAGGACCATTTCTGTGTTTCTCCCATTCAGTCTGCAGCTTTCCTTACTGAATGTTTTCCTCCTTGCATCAGTCCAGCCCATTAGGTCATAAGAATGGTCTTTACGTGCGGTGCCTATGTCTCAAAGGAGTAGGGTGCCGGCCCCATATACCGGAGGTGGTGGGTTCAAACCCAGCCCCGGCCAAAACCTGCAAAAAAAAAGAATGGTCTGTGCCATGAATCTCACCTGTCCAAATTCTGAATTTTGCAGAAGTTGAAACCCATGTAAAATCCCCGAGGCACTACATTTCCAATCTGTATAACTGACTATAAAGTTCACATCCTAAAATATCTTTGCTTCATGCAATCTGTGATGATTCAGATGTAGCCATTTATTGGAGTATATTCTTACCAGATTAATCTTCCAGTAAAAACACTGCTTTCATTTTACCTTTACTTTGATTGTTAAAAAAATTCTGTGTATCTATTCAAAAGCTTCCATTTAGGAGCTTAAATCCAATTCAGTCCATTTCCCAACAATAAAGTAAGTAGGGGTAGAGTTCTAAAAATTATAAAAATTGAAGGATTCTGTAATTTAGCAGACAGGGATGCAGAGGAAGCATAACTGCATTCACTTATTTAATTATAAACCAAAACTTGAGAATTTACATGACTTTTCTATGGTTGACCTAGAAATTCAATGAAGAGTGAAGGCTGGAATCCGGAAAACCCAGCAAACATATTCATTCCTACTCTTGTGGACTTCATTTATTGTGTTTGAAAAAAATATGTTTTAATCAAATGATTTCATCTGTGTGCACGTATCCATATCCACTTATTCAAATCTCTCACATTGTGATGAATAAGATCAATATCTGGATCACTTCAGTAGAATCCTGTGAAGAAGTGGAGAGTGCCCTGAATCAGGAGTCAAAGAAAAAATTCCGGGCATACTGTCAGCCTTAGCTCAGTCACTTTCTGTCATGTAAACCTGAGCAAATGCTGTGACTAGTTCTGAACCTTAGCTTCCTGATCTATTGTCAGAAATCTCAGTGAGGGGTTCAGGGTCCCTCTCTTCTGGAGCAGGCAAGGCCCTCCTGTGTGGCTTGGTGTATGCACAGGGTTACAGCTCTCTGACTTTCCTTTTCCTCCTACTCAATTATTTATTATTGTAATGTTCTTATTTACAAAAATTCCAATAGCTCTTTCTTGACATATCCCTTCCAACCTAAGTACTCTACATATTTCAAAAGTGTTCAGAACCACTTTAGCACAGGACAGAGAGTGAGCTGGAAAGTCAGATCGTCTACCCACATGGTTGCTTTGATTCCCTCCACTGCACGCTGAGGCTGAACCAGCCCTACACAGCCCTATGACTCCTGGTATCATAATTACAGGCCCCTGTGTTAGGCCAGAGCTCCCCATGAGGCAGAATGAGCCTCGCACTTGGAGTTGTGGAAATGTGCAAAAACAAGTATTACACAGAATTTCAAAATGCAGTTAAGCCTTAAAGGATGATCAGACTTTGTGGCACTAGAGCCGGTTTTGTATTTATGATGAAAGCCATGAAAATTTACATTCCTCTGCTAAAGTTATTTAATTGAAATAACTCCAGATTAGGTTGTGAAGTATGTTTTTTGAAAGATGGTTATTTGTATTGGGCATCATGTTTCTAGAGATACACCCTGCAGACAAATCTGTGTATAAAAGGCGAATTCATCAGAGGGCCGTTCAAAGAGTAAATGAATAACAAGAGTCAAGGGACATTACCCAACACTCCCCAGGACTCAGACCAGCAACAGAAAATATAGACAAGGAATTTTTAACAATCTTGACAAACCTTCAATGGAGGAAAAAAATATGTTATTTTCAACTTGAGTGTTCCCTTAGTTCACATGCACATGCCCAGCCCGTGTTTCCCAAAACAACAAGTGGCGCGACAAATACAGGGGTCCTCAAATGGCCTCCGGACTAACTTCATGCTTGGAAAAATGCCGTCCAGCCCCCAAGTACCTAGAAGCTAAGTTATGGGGAAAGCAGAGCACTAGTTTAGCTTCATTCTTTCCTCCTGGGGAGCTCATCGTAGGAAGCAGAAGCCTTCCTTTCAGCAGATTTTGCTTAGGGCTACCCAAGTCTCCATCAAAATGGTTTTCTCTTCTAAACTCCTGATACAAATTAATTATTTCCCACCCAGCCCCACTTGACAGCCCCATACTTGGCACAGGAAAGAAGGTTGTCTCAGTATGTCAAAGCAAAGGCGGGGTCACCTTCCCCAAGGCAAGGACTTGCCTAACGAAGAAGGACAGCTGGAGGGAAGATTTCAGTAAAAGATGCACATCTTACCTATTGAAAATAGAGAAGAAGCTGACGACATTAATCGTTTGCCATAGACCTGCCTCCTTGTTTTACGCCACTTGTTGATATGAATAATACTGAAATAAAAGTGATTTGTCACACTTTAATAAAGTGCATCATTCCCTTGTTTTCTCCTTTCTTTTTGAAACTTTAGAATACTTATTAAATAAACCACAGGCTTGTTAAGGCCACTTATTAAATAAATCACAGATGATGCACTCTCTTAGATCATGTAAGCTTTTTTTTGGAGTCTTGCTCTCTTGCTTGAACTACAGTGCAATATCTTTAGCCCAGCTCTCAGCAATCTCAAACTCCACCACACCCAACTAATTTGCCTATTTTTTTTTTCTTTTTTTGGCAGAGTTAGGGTCTCATTCTTGCTCAGGCTAGTCTTGAACTCCTGACCTCAAATGATCCTCCTGCCTCGGCCTCCCAGAGTGCTAGGCTTATAGATGTGAGCCACTGAGCCTGTCTAGATCATGTAGGTTTTGTCCCTAACTTGTTGCAAAGTCCCTGAGGACAAAGGTCGTGTGTCTACTCTTCATGGTATTTTGATAATTGGACGGACTTGGGATGGCCTTGTCAATTTATTGATTAATACACACAACTAATTGACAAACCACAAATTAGTTTGCCTCCAGTAAACATTTTACATACAAGGTATACTTCTTGGCTGTTAGAATCATCAATACTTCTTCTCCTCTTTTTGAAGATAGTTAAGAAAGAAAACTGCATTTATATTTTCAGTTCCAAGGATGGCTCCCAGCTGGCTGTCTAGACTCTGGCGTTCATGTCCCCTCATAGCTGTCTTATGAAGAAGGAGCACACATTGCAGGGGCACATCACATACAACACAAGCCCCCACTGAAACAGACCCCAGTGTGCAAAGGCACTGCCCAGGCTTCTCCCTGGTCCAGGGTGGAACCTGAACAATATAGCATCCGGGTGAGGTAGTGTGCAAACATAGAGCTTAGCACAGCAAAATCAGTCTTTTAAGCTCCTGGTGAAGATTTAGTCCTGGTAGTCCTTACTTTTTTGTGCCATTTCCACATTCAACAATATCTCTTTCTGTGACATTGCAAATGAGAAAATACGCTATGGCTCCAGCACACGCGTATCAGAAATACATTGCAGAATTTCCTTGCATATGGTGGCTTGTCATTGCATCACATCTTCAGGTCAAAGCTCCATGCATTTTTCACATGCACATCAGACTGACTCAACACCAAATTGTCCATGCTGTCGCCTCTGCCTTGATGGGGAGATGCTCAGATGGGCTTTGGTTGCTTCTGTGTAAGTACATGAAGGTGAAGCTGGAAAGGAGTTTATTTTTTTTTTTTATTTTTACTCAAAAGACACATTTTCTCTTGCATACAGAACACAGCTAGTGAATGTGGACCAACTCTGGCAGCCCCCAACCCATGGGATTCCTGCAGTAACATCAAACGAGACAAGCAGAGCAAAGAAACTGGGGTGAAACTGAATGTATCTTGGGGAAGAAAAGCCCTGAGCAATATCACAGCTTTTATGAAAATTTTAAATAATGTAAACATTGCTGGTCTCGGGAAGTTTAATGATATGCGAAACAAACTTTAGATAGAAAAGTTCAGGCTCGGCTTCCCCAGTAAAACCTCAGCTTTGGTCTCCCAAATAGACAGTTTATTTATTTATTTTTTTAAATTGAAGGTGGAAAGGTAACTGGAAGTGTATGACAATGTGAAGCCAGCATTAGTCACAGTCAACAGCAAATAGGGAAGAAGGGGACGCGGACTCCCACTGAGGCCAACACTGAAGACAGCTGAGCTCAGGAGAGTGTCGTGGACCAGGGCAGGCACAGCCACCTAAAAGGCCCCTCCACTGAGAGGGCCAGATGCAACAGGTGGGGCCGCTGCCTCCCACTTGTAGTCATTCCAGGAACCCACACTTTCTCCCCCACTGAAACGGCTCTGATGCCCGGGGTCTCACATACCTTCACATACCATGGACTGGTGCCTAAAGCTCCTCTAATATAATTCAGCCTGAAATTACTGAATAGTTACAGATCCAAAATGACCTAGGAGGAGCTTCATATAAAGTCTATATTCAAATAAAACTTAAGTGTATCCGATGAAAGGTTTTTGAGTGATGCAGAAAACTGGGTATGTGAAAAGTGAGCAACAGCTGAGAGGGAAGGTAGAGGGATCTCACACACAGGAAGCCAGGATTTATGAGAGTTTACTTCTTTCTGAACATTTGCCTGGGTTGGTGTGCCAGAAACATGAGCAAGAGTTTCAGACTCTGTATTCAGGGCCATTTAGTGAGCGCATACTATGCTCCCGGTCCCCTGCTAAAGCAAAAGGAACAACTGGAACAGGGGCTGTGACTCAGTCTGAAGGCAGAGACACAGCCACGGGGACCCTATAACTTCCGTGGCCTGTGGATGAACCACGCTGAGCACACACAGAAGGTGTGGCTTCTGCGGGGAGGAGATGATAGTTTTGTCTCCATTGTTTCTTTCTCCTCAAACTCCTGCGACCTGGTTCCCACCACCCACTTCCAGGTCTAATATAGAGTCATCGATGACACACAAGTAGATGAAATATGCTCTCCAACATTCATTGTTCAGATTCTTCAAGGTCGATGCCAAATGCTACTTCCCGTGACAAGCCTTCCTCAGTTTCCTTGTAGCGCGATGTGCTTTCCTCGGTTTCCCCTCAGAGGGTCAAGTGCAGCTCCCTGGACTGGGCCTGGGACTCTCTGGGTACCAGGTGTGTTCCAGGAGGAAGCTTGGTCTCAGAGTGGATGCTCAGCAGGGCATGAAGCCCGTAGCGTATCAGCAGCAAAGACACCTGTGTCTGTCCTCAGCAAACATTGCCAATTGTGGTTCCCCGTGAATACCTCCAAAGTTCCTGCCGTTACCACTCCTTTCTGCCATCATTTTTCTCCTACTCACCTCTTATCAGTTTATGAAACAAACAGGTAGAGTTGGAAATAATGAGGGTCTTAGGCAGCGGTTCTCAACCTGTGGGTCGCGACCCACAGCAACTGTATTAAAGGGCCACGGCATTAGGAAGGTTGAGAACCACTGGTCTTAGGGAATAATTTTCACTGAGACCAGACTACTTCATCATCCCAAATCTCATAGTTTAAGCCGCTATAGATGGTTGATGAGCTGAAATTTATAGGTCACATTAGTCCATCAAAGTCTAGGGGAGCGGCTTTGCTCCCAGACACAGTCCGTCCTTCAGCAGGGAAGCAGCTGTTAACGAGTGTGAATGAGACTGGGCCAGACATGGTGAAGCATGTTGTCATTGCTGAGAGAGATAATCCAATTCTTCTCCCATCTCATCCCTTCTTCTCCACCTGGAGCATCGCTTCATTCCATGAACCTTTGAGCTAATCATTCTTCAAAGAGAAAGAAGCACAAAACAGACTAGCATGGGAAAGAAAGGGGTGATTGCTGCATACCTTAAATAATTTTTCAGTCCAGATACATATGATTTCAAAAAGCAATAACTATAATAATATTCTGTGGTTCCCAATCCTACCAAATGTACTCAGGGCATGGAAAGTGTCTACCCAAGGGTTGTTGAATGAAGCAACAGCGATAAGATCATTGACAGTATTGTGGAGAAAGGGAAAGATTCGATTGGGTGTTTCCTTATGTCCATAGAGTCAGAAAATAAATAAGTAAATAATAAAAGACAGGCAAGGTGATGGTGAATGGTACAGAATAGTATTCAGAAATGACCGTGAGGGAAAATGGTAGAATTGAATGAGGATTTAACTAACTGTCAACTCAGCTGGCCTGACTCTTCCTGACCCAGTGAATTTCATTAACATGTCTGGTCTCAGCTTTTCCGTCTGTTTTAAGGGTATTGCAATTATTGTATTTCTATGGTCTCCATAGTCCTTTGAACCCTGAAATGCTATGATATGGCTTTTCAATATTTTTAAGAACAGTGTCTTCAATAAATTTTTCTCAGAAACCACCGCTTTAAAAAATAAAAATTGTCAACTCTAGTTCATTTTTCAAAAGATCACCGTGACGTGGAGAAATTCAAGGAATAGGGCTGTTCTATATCTTGATTGAAACTGTAAACCTAACACTGTGTGTGAAAACTCAGATACACACACAAAAGTGAATGTATATAGATAGATAGATAGATAGACAGAGAAGTAGATAGATAGATAGATGTGTGTGTATGTGTGTATTTTTTCTTAATTTTTCTTAAAGAAAAAAATGAAAAAATTAAGAGCAGACAGCTCGGTGCTCCCTAAATATAATGCATACACAATTTCTTAGTGCCTTTGCTACTGTTGTTTATTTCACTTAAATCTCTTTACTTTTTAATCTCTGTTACAAAATTTCTAACTTAAGTCTCAACGGAATTCCTGTGTATTCCTTGTAAATTTCCTGATTTCTCAAACTGGTAATGATTTCTCCTTTTTTCTTTCTCTTTTCTGACATTTTCATCTGCCCTAAGGATGACAGTGTAAATTGGTACAGTCACTTTCAAAACCGTCTGGCAGTATCTGTGAAGATCCATGTTCACATGGCCAGTGACTCAGCCTACTGCTAGAAATGGACCCAACTGAAAGGAGAGCATATGTTCATTGAAAAATATGTGTAATTATGTTTGTAATGGTAATATATAGTAGCCAAAAATTGGAAATCATTAAAATTCAAACTAAGATAGAATAGATAAAGAAAAAAATTAATTTAATTTTACTTTTTACATTTCAGATTAATGTGAGAGTGCAAATAAGTAGGTTACGATGTTCGCATTTGTTGAGTCTCTCCTGTAGTGCTGTCCGGCACCCACGAGGTGGGCCGTATACCTTTACCTTGTGCCCATTAAGTGGGAGGAGCACACCAATCCCCTGCCTGCTCTCCTCTCCCTGCTCCCTCATACCCCAACTTGAATTGAATTGAGTTTTTCTCTTATATGAGTAAGTATTAGATCATCTACAGACTTCATATTAGTATTGAGTACACTGGATACTTGCTTTTCATTCTTGTGATACTTCACTAAGAAGAATGTATTTCTACTCCATCCAGGTTAATACAAAAGATGTAAAGCCAACATCGTTTTTGTGGCTGAATAGTAAAATTTTAAATTTTTAAATGGAGTCCTCCCTTTTACATTCAAAGAAGTTGAGAAATGAACTAAAAAAAATTAAAATTAAGGCAAAAATAGAGTTGGAGGGCACGGCTCTACCTCCAAGAGCAGAGTACACAGCGCCACCCAGACCAGACAGCGCTGAGCCAGAACAGGCCTCGAGTCATGGAGAAGTGGGGCATCGCCTGAGCAGGAGCTCTGTATTTCCTCTGAAATTCGGATGAGACCTCTGCTCCACCGCCCTCCACAGAGAGAAATCCAAAACTTTGGGAGGCCGCGGATTCTCAGTGGCCTGGAAAGCTCAGACTCATCTCCACCAACAGGATGACAGGTCCTTACTCTTCCCTCCAAACAACTCTCTGTGAATGTAGGGGGGAGAAATGCTGCACAATATTTCACAGTGTGTGGGGAAGTTCCACCATCATTCTTAAAAATTTTCTACATTTTTAGAATCAAGCTAAGGAATGACACCTTGTCTTACTAAGAGTATAGCAATAACCACAGAATCCAAAAAAACATCTCTGTGCTTATTTCCTGTTGTAGAACGTTTGCAAGATAGATTTCTGCATATGGCAATTTTTATGATACCTGAACATTTTCCTTGAAATATATTATAATTAATAATATAAAGAGAAGTTATTTTAGCAAACATATGTCAAGAAAAATATTTTTATAGCAATCAAACAGTTGCAATTTTCTATTAGATTCTAAGTTAGCATCATCAGATGGTTCCAATCTTGTATCTAAGAAACCTAGATAAATTGGAGGAAGTAAATTTTTTCTTTTTGTTCATAAAAGGAATATTAGGATTGTCTCTCTTACATACTGACTCACACTTCATAGACCAACCCAGATACGTGTCCTGAATGATGTTCCCTCGCCGTGCAATGTCAGATGATCTTAAACTTCCTACAATAATGTACTTGAGGCAGAATAAAGAAATGTTTTCTTTTAAAAGGCATTTTGTGACAAATCAGCAATCTTTTCAAAACCGTCTCCCTGATTGCAAATTTGAATAATATGGACGAGTGCTTTTCAATTCCTCCACTGAATAAAGAATTTTATGCCAACAGGATATGATTAACCATTTACTAATTTTATAACCATGAAATGACTCTTTTGAGGCTGAGAACAAGAATGTTGATAGAAAAAAAATAATAGTGAATGGAAATAATAACAGGAACTTTACTGATAAAAATAATAACCTGGGCATATGCAAAAGCCATTGTGAGTTATTATGTACTTACCTGCTATCTGCCTTTGGAGTTAATTTTTCAAAAGTCTAAGCTTATGATTTACAGTTAAACAATAGTAAATAAAAGCATTCTTCCTTGTGATTTATGTAGCAAAACAAGAATGTTAATAGAACTTAATAACAGGATCTGCCCATTCACTGCTATAATGGGTGACAATTAATGCCATCCCAACTTTAAACCACTCATAGTCTTAAAAAGACCAGAAATGTGTTGGGAACTATAGTGTAATAAGGAGAGAAACAGGAGTAAACTAACGTCAAAGAAGCAAAATTGGTAGATATGTATATAAATGAATGAATCAATATGTGAACAAAAGACTCAACCGCAGTGACTTCTCCTCCAAGGGCACAAATGTGACCTGTGGTGGAGGGAGGGTGGCGTGTGACTCTACCATTAACAGCAGAGGTTGAAGACAGCACCTTAGGGAACAGCCCTTTCTGAGAAGGGAGTGTGGGAAAGCAGTGGGAAGAAACAAAGGTGAATTCAGGGAGCGTCTCCAACCTCATGGACCGTAAAGTGTTTAGGAGAAGTCAGGAAAGTCTGAGGAACTCTCCAACGTAGTTTCCAGACAGTGAGAGCAGAGAGCTCCAGAAACAGTGAGGGAAGGAAGGGCTGGCAGGGGAGGCTTGGAGGGTGTGTGGACAGCACTCAGGATGGGGCAGGAGCAGCTCTGGGGTCAGCAAGGCGACCACCCGCACCTCCCCGGGGCACTGCACAGCCTCCTCCGCAAACCCACCCTCCCTGCAGACCTGACGTGCAGAGCCCACCCTGTGGCTGGTCCATCACATGTGAAGTGTTTTCAGGCTGACGGTGAGAATCCGTGGGGAGATTTCTGGGTGAAATACTTCAGGCTGATCCTTCCTTTAAAACTGGAGAAATAGGAAGGATGACACAAACATGCTTAGTAAATTCTAAAATGTAACATTTTTCAGGTTTGTAAAATGATCTTCAATTTTTTCCATAAGAAAAAAATCCAGAATCAAAGTCACAAAACTAAAACCTACATATTATACATGTATGTATGTACAGACATATGTAGGTATATGTACACACACACACGTAAAGGGAACATATTCAAATATAAGCCAAGGCGTTTTTCACAAAGGATCATTTTCAAAAAAGAGTTCATCAACCAAATGTAATTTAAAAAACTAAGTCATTACTTGGGTCTCTCGAAGAACATTAAAAGATCCAGTCCCCAGGCTGCTAAAACACTTCAAAGCTGTTTTCGTCTCTTCCCCAGCCCTGGACCGCCTCCCTCACTGGCACTTCCGCCCACCAGATGTCCACCCCTGTCCCCAGAGCCGTCCCTGGGGCCCTTCCCTCCCTCCTTTCTCCCCCTGCCCTTGCCCCAGCCTCGCCGGTCCTGTCTACCCCTTCTCACCAACCTGCTTCAAATCATCCAGGGACCATTCTCAAAAACCTTTTTCATTTTGATATAAAAGAAAGAATGAGACCAAAGCGACATTTTTTTTTCCCTTTTGCTGCATGTAAGTGAGTACATAACATCACACCACTTTTAGTCTATTCACTCAAATGCCAGTTTCTCTCCCTCTTGAGAAATAATGCCAAGGGTAAGGAAGCTATTGGAGCTACCCGCCTCTCCTTCACCTGCAGACGTAAATGGCTCTAGACGTAATACAACATTTAATGTCTTGTCCTGTACACATTCCTTAGCTACTGTCCATTTTTGCAAAAAAAAAAATGCATATTTAAGTGGGGAGGATAAATTAAATATGGTGAAGAGAAAAGGACCAAATGACCTATGTGAAAAATGAAAAAAAATTAGAAAAAAAAAATGAGATACTCCATTTCCCTGGCTAAGGTGAGATACTCCATTTCCCTGGCTAAGGTGTGCAGGTGTGTGTCTGTGTGTGCAGGTGTGTGCACGTGTATCCGTGGGGCTGGTAAGTGAATGCCTATTTCTCTGTCTTTTCACTTGAATTGGGGGAGGAGAGGAATAAACTGTTCTATTTTTAAAAATTAGCTCTAAATGACCATGTGTCCTTTTACTCCCTAAAAGCTCAGTCTTAATAAAAAACAGAAATTTCACATGAACAAACCCATTATGCAATCTTAATTAACATCGTGAAGATATAAAATGACCCAACCACGAGCCATATTTTTAGTGCCAACCAAATTAATATTTTAAACTAAATTGAAGAATTTAGCACATTTCAAATCATAAAACCATAATGTCTCTATTTCCAGATGGTTGCAAATCACCCATATTTAACAAAAGTGAGAGTTCCTCCTTTCAACAAGAAAGACTTAAACCTTGGATGGAACAGTTTAGACTTACCATGATAAAATAGATAAGACATTTTGCGTGAGAAATTTCCACAATAAAACAGTATTTTAAAACGTTTTTTATGTAAGCTCAAGCTCTGAGGACGTTATGTATAAGAAAAGACTGTGCAGTCATAACACGGCTCCTTCCTAGGAAGGGGTCCGGTTTTTCCAATGGAGAGTGCTGACTAGGCAGGGTTTGTGCCAAGAGCCATACCCGGGTGATACGCACAAAGAGTTCTCAGCATCTACCATGCAAACATCTAAGATGGTGACTTTCTTGCCTGTCCCTAACTAGGCTGAGGGAAATAATTCTCAGATAATTTGAGATTCAAAGAAAATACGAGGATGAAAGGTGATCTACTGGCCTAAAATGTGAAGGGAATGTCTTCCAGGCAAAGAAACAGTCAGGCAGAGTTAATCTCGAAGTCTCTTTCCTCGCTCTCTCCTTGTTGGTGGTGACACCTCTCCTTCCTCACCAACTTCTTCCACCCTGGACTTGTGTCACTGTTTTTCTTCTACACAGGACGTCTCTACCTGTGACCCTCAGGAAAAAGATAGTCTACATTCCAAGTCCCTACCCACAACTTTTATCCATCTAAATTTTATATGTCCCCAGGGCTTCCTTATTGGCCATTAAAATGTCCTTCGGAGAACAACTGGGAGAGTGGAGCTGTGTAGGATGCAGACTAAGTCATATGGTTACGTGTATAACAGAAGATGTCGGCGATTGGAACATATTTGCTAGGAAGATAGTGATTGTAAATGGTGCTGGGACTATGAAAACTCCCTAGAGACTTTGACAAGGCTCTGAAAACTGGAGCACTTTGGTGGCTGTTTCGAATCCCTTTGTGTCACACAATAGAACTGTCATGCAAGTGACTGGCAGAGAACTAACAAAGGTGGCAGGTGGTCGTAGCATCCCTGGGCTCTTGGCACAAACCCTGCCTTAGCAGGCCAGCTGTATCCCCAGGCCACACACTCCCTTATCTAGGTTCTTCACCCTCACGGCTTGTTGTCTACAGTTTTGCTTAAATCGATCTCAGTGAAAAAATCTAATTGGCTAGTTTAGGTCACATAATTTGTCTACAACTCAATGAAATCCTGTCACTGGTCAAGCCAGAGGGACATGTCCATTGATGTAATCCACGTTCTTTGTGAAGAGAAAGGGGGGGAAGCAACAAGGGTGGGATAGCTCGCCCCACCATTCTCGCAGTGAAGACATTAAATAAATATTTTACTGGTTCCTTTTGGATGTGGATTTTCCTCTTGCTTTTAACAGTGAAAGCCAGCTGGGCACAGTGGGTCACTCCTGCAATCCTAGCACTCTGGGAGGCCAATGTGGGAGGATTGTCTGAGCTCAAGAGTTTAAGACCAGCCTGAGAAGAGTGAGACTTTGTATGTATTAGAATTTGAAAAGTTAGCTGGGTGTCATGGCATGTGCCTGTAGTCCTAGTTACTCGAGAGGCTGAGGTAGGAGACTCGCTTGAGTGATGTGAGGTAGGCTGAGGCCACAGCATCTAGTCTGAGCAACAGAGTGGGGGGAGGAGGGCGGAGCAGGAAGGAAGAGGAGGAGGGGAAGAGGAAGAGGAAGAAGTGGAGCAGCTTCATGGGAGTAAGAACTGGACTTCGCATGAGGAGGCAGGTTCATGCAAGAGCCCTTATCATACCAATCTGCTACTGCATTTAGGTACTATCCTGTTGCCAGAATACCATACACTCAGTCATTAATAAGAAAAAAGAAAAAAAGAAAGAAATGTATAGATAACAGATCTGGAGGCTGGAGAGTCCGATATCAAGGTTTCAGCATCTTGCAAACATTTGACTGTGTCACTCAGTGGAGGAAGGCAAGAGGGTGCAAGAGAGCTAGAAAGAGAGAGAGATGGGAGTCATGGCCTCATGCCCTCTCCTAGTTGGTATTAATCCTTTCAAGGTCAGGAGCAACAGGAACACGCTGGGCCTGGAGTCAGAGGCTCTGATGACGGCCAGCTCTGAAACTTACGAGACTCTAAAAACCCTCCTCCTCAACCATGAAAATCAGAATGGTGGCTTTTCTCTCACAGGTGAGCTGTGTAAAAGACATCAAAGAAAATGTTGTGAATGTACTATAAATCACAGAGAGCTGGACAGAGGTGGCAGGCTGGATGACATGTGCCTCTGTCAGGGTGGCTGTTCCATAAAGGTACTCCTAGGAGAGCAGCACTAGCCACTGGACCCGCCTCGGTGCAAGCTCGAATATAATGTTTGGAGACGCACCTGCTCTTCAGAGCAGCCTGGAACACAGGTGCCTCCTGACATGGGTCCCTCATGCGTTGTATCAGCAGTGAACATAATTTATCTGTTCCACTGTCCCTACTGGCCTCACCAGTCCTGGTCATCTCCCTGAAGATATGGAAATGTGCCAGTCTGTCCAGCTCAAACCATTAGGGTCACTATGAAAGAATAACATGAACTGGTGACTCACAGACAACACATTTATTTCTCAGAGCTCTGTGGGCTGGGAAGCCCAAGAGCAAGGCCCCTGCAGAGGTGGTGTCTGGGGAGGGCTGCCCCCCGCTCGCAGAGGGCAGTCTTTACGTGTGACCTCACACAGCAGAAAGGAGCAGTAGGCTCTCCACGCGCTCTTCTGCGGGGTCACTGACCCCACCCTCCAAATTCTGGGTGTTAGGATGTCAACACGCGAATTTGGAGGGGGCATAAATACTGGGTCTGTAGCTCATGTGTGACTGTCCAGACTCCTGCTCTTCCAGAATTATCCTGGTAGCAGACACTAGGAATGTTCCTCTCACTGTCACAAGAATGCCTCCTACACACGCCCAACACAGTGTTTCCTGCCGAGGTGCTATTTTGAATAGATGGATAAAAAGCCTGCAGAGGAGGGCACGAGTCAGAGACAGGAAATAAAAATAACTGTCCGCTACCGAATGCTGCATGTGGGCTGAGCATGCTACTAAATAACTTCCATGCATTACTGCATCTTACACTACCAGCAAAATTATTCGTTAGATAATATGATACATGGGAGTCTAAGACTGAGGACATTTAAAGAACCGGCCCCAGTTGACCAATCTGTGAGCAGCAGAACTGAAAGAAAACTAGGGAGGCCGGAGCCTGCACTCAGCACTGCTAACCCACCTTGAGACAAGTGCCAGAAGGAGTGTGAGTCGCCCCAGGGGGCACCTGACGGTGCAGACATCCCAGCCTCAGACCCACCGAGTCTCAGGTGAATCTTAACATCTCTGTGCGAGCCACCTATGAGCTCAGACCTCAGAAGACAAAAACTAGATTTGAAGAAAAGAAGTAAGTGAATAAAAGAAAGGAAATATGAGTGAATGTCTTAGAAGACTTTGGAAAAGAAAAATCAAGCTTTGGTGCAACTGATTGCAGTCAAATATATTCTATACAGCTTCTAAACTGTGGCATCAGTAACTAAATGACTCCTTAGAAACTTTCAGTGTAACTACTCAGAAAAGGTGTACTCACTTCTTGTATGAAGGCATTGATCTGTGCAGAAAAAAAAATAATAATTTTTTTTGAAAGCCTTAATTAGAAAGACAAGTTTTAACAGAGAAGTAATCAGGCTGACAAGACCCCCCACAAGTCTTGCATTAGTTAAGAGTTTTCATTCACCCAGTCTTTTTTTTTGGAGTTGTTGAAAAAGGAAACAAAAAAGTGGAGACTGATGACTGTGGCAAAAGGCTCTACTGGTTTATTGATTACCAGCGGCCCTGGTATCCGGATGGGCATCCGCGAGACATTCAGACGGCCAAGAATGAAACTCTGCATTATACATTGAGCAAACAAATACTATAGAATTTAAAAGGCAGTAAATTGAGAATCAGGGCGATGTTGTATATTATCAGAGCAGGGGTAGCTAGATGAATGCTGAGGTAGGCATAAAAAATGAGAGCCCTTTCCTCACAGTAACTCACAATCATGTCCAACTAGACAGAAAATGTCCCTGACAACTCTATGAATGAAAGTTGACAGAATTGCCATTGGGGACAGAAAAACATGTTGCCAAATCAGGTAAAATGGTTTTACAAAATTAAATCCACTCTACAACTGGAAATTCTAGGTCCTAACCAGAGGAAAATAGATACACTACCTGTGATTGAAAAGGATAGAATGGCTGCACGGTCTCCCATGGTCACCATCCCTCTTTAGCAAGGTGCTGAGAGGAATGCCAGCTGTGAGGGAGGCAAGATGCCTGGACCAGCTGGGGACCAAGGGAAATCAAAGGGCAGCCTGAAAAGACCAGCTGGAGAGACATAGGAGACCTGGTCAATTTTGAACACTGGGTTTTTTTTTTTTTTAATCTGAAAAAGAGAAAGAAACAGCTGCACTTTGAGTCTGGGTCCCCGTTTAAATGCCAGGACTGGCCGTAGCATATTTTTGTCCTCTAATGAAATCCAGAGTGGACACTTTTATATTGAGAGTTCTCTATAATCTCCTATCCAACAAATAAAAGTCTACAGCAACATCTGTGCCTGCGGGGGAGCCCGGCACACCATTTACTAGCGGACAGGGATGCTGTGAAGATGGACTCAGTCGGGAAGAGGCAGCTTTAAAACCTCTCTGGAATTTAAGCGGCAGCTTTATTTAGAATAATCCTAAAACCCCAAAAGGAGAACTTTAATTCGTTCTCTATGATGATCTCAAATTTGCATGTTAGTCAGCTGCACTTGGCTCTGCCGGCAAAACGTTTCTCTAAAAGTTTTGATTGTATTAAGTGTGTACACCACACACACTCTTTGGGGGTGAATTGTCTGCTGTTGTGCAGGGGCCGGGTGCATGCCGCTGGGAACCCCCATGTGTTGGGGCAGGACGTGCTTTCTTGTTAATCCTGGGGTGTGGGGCTCGGTGTTTGTGTTAGTTTTCTATTGATATCATAATCAATTGCCACAATCGAGGGGCTTAAACCAGTATGAATTTGTCACCTCGGAGGTGTCTAGGTCAGATGGGTGGGTTGGCTTGACTGGTTTCTCAGCTCCTGGCCTATCGAGTCCAAAGTCAAGGTGTTGGCCTGCTGGGCTCCAGCATGAAGGCTTTAAGCAAACTTTACTTCCCGTCTCATCCTGGTGCTGGCACAAGTTCTGTGCGGTTGTAGTACTGAGCTCCTGCTTCCTGGCTGGCTGTCGGCCAGGCCTGCTGAAAGCTCTCAGAGGCCTTTCCCAGTCCTGGCTTCCCCACATCCCAGCCAGCAGCAGCCCTGGCCCTGCTCACTCTGGGCGTCCCCATCACTTCCTTCTGGGCCACTTCTCTCTTCTTCTGGCTGGAGAAAGTTCCCTTCCTTTAAGCGCTCATGAGATTAGATTGAATCCTGAACAATCACCTGTTTAAGGCCCATAATCTTGATTATACCTGCAAAATCTCTTTAGCCATGCCATGGAACAGTCACAGGTTTCAGGAATTAGGGCGCAGATTATTTTCTTTTTGAGGAGAGGGCATCACTCTGCCTGACACAGTCACAGAAGAAGGGGCCGGGTGATACATTTCCATGCACAGCCAGCGTATCCTCAAGAAAAGTCCCTTCTAAGTGTCCTAAAAGAAAGTATGATCCTACAACAAAGACCCCTTTGTATGGGTCTATTGTATTTTTATAACTGTAAATATTTTATCTCTAAAACAGCACAATAATTAATCCCTTGGCTTAGTTAATACTATTGATCTGTCTGTATACAGGCACATACACTTAGGTAGATCTAGTGGGGGGGCAGCATCTACGTGCTGCTTTCTTCTCGCAAAGAAATTTTCCAATATACTATGATCTAGTTTTTTACATTAAAAGCCTGGATTTAGAGAGGGTAACTAATTGCCCTAAGATTTTACTCTAAGTGCACACTAGTGACGGCCCCAGAACACGACATTTTGAACCCTGGTACAGAATTTAAAATGATCACATCATTTTGCCAAAATGCCAGTTACAGAAACCATGATATAGTACAGTTATAAATAGTGGGGTTAAAAAAGTAAGGTGCATCCCCACATCAGCTCTCCATAACTCAACAACACTCAAAAATTATAAGTCCTTTCCAAACTGGGTTAAAATACAAATACATGAAATCAATAAAAATTATTCAGCTGTTTTGCAAACTGAAAAGTTCAAACAATTAACAAAAAGAAGGCAGAATAGAATTATATGCATCATTCTGAACTTAATTGAAATCATCTTCCCAAATTCATCAAGGAAAATTAGATTTAGTACCAGCCACCAAATGTTTTCTTTTTTGTTTTCTGCTTTTTAAAAAAAATTCTGGCTTGATTTCCTGAGGAGAAATGTGCAATCTAGGCCATGAGTATTAAATGTCAGATTCTCCAGATTATAAATAAAAAATAAATAAATAAATACATGTTAGATTTGAATATTGATAAAGAAAACCATTCTGACTATACGATAGAGGCCCCAAGAAAAAGTTATAGTCTCTTAAACCATCTGAACAAATGTGCACGGGACCAACACTTGTAACAAGTTTATTTTAAAAGGATTTTCTTTTAAAAGGATCTTTATGATCATTTTTTCAACTCTGCCCTGTTGAGAAAAGGGTAGGTTAGATGCACTTATTTTTAGAAAGCATAAAATCTTCTTGTTTAAGAACCCAGTGAGTGGCTGATACTGGATTAGAAATTTTATTGAGAGTAATTAGTTCTGTGTAAAATGTTTCACATAAAATGTGTTGAAAGTCAAAAACCACGCTGGTTAAAAAAAATACATAATAACACAACAATAATAGAATGCAATTTTCAAACTATTTTAGAAATGGAACTCCTTCCTGAATATATTTAATTCCTGTAGTATCATTAAATGGTGAGAACCAGATTCTTATTAGTTCTACTTAACTGAGAGTTAATTACTTTTTCCGTAAAACTGGCAGCGTTTGGAATAAGGGGAAAAACTTAAGGGCGAGAAGATTTGAAGAAGAATAGTAGTGCAACTCTCTAACTTAGCGCCCACTCAGCAAAGTGAATGGCCACACTTGGAAAGAGGGTAGATTAAAAACCAAAATAAAATTGCCTGATGACAATTTTAAGCAAAATACATATAAACAAGAAAGATGTTTTTCTTCAAACAACTCAGACATGACGTGGGCAGAGAATGCATGTTATATCATGGGAATTCAGCTGTGCATTTTCCCACTATTGGAGGTTGCGTGGTTGAGTCTTGCATCTGATGGAGAAAGACCCAGCCTTGGAGATGAAGGAACCGTCGTGTTAGGCCTCAGATCTTCCAGTTTCCACCTCGTCTGTGGGACCAGGCAAGCAGAAGACAAGTCTGAGAAATTACATGAGAAGGCATTAAAAACCCATATTAAATATTTTAAAAAGTATGGAGGTTGTCCTGAAAAATTATTTTCTCTCCTTTTTCTACCCCGTCAAGGGCTCTCTTTCTTTAGTCAATGATACTATTTTTTGAACAAGGAAAATTAATATGCACTCCATAATCACGCCCTGTCATCAGAATCTGCTCCCCTTTCCTACTACACAGCAAAAGAAAAAGAAGTGGCCTGTTTCAATCCCTTAGCAACAAAAATCATCATTCTGACACAACGTCCAGAAGACCAACCGTGCTATACAAGCTGGTATTGAGGGGCATTGTCTACGACCGTTTTGTTGTTGAAAATATTTATTTCCAACATTTTATTTTACAAAAACACTAATTTGGAATAAATTATTTTTGAAAGTGAAAGATGTAAATATATTTCCCCACTCCTTAGTTCCCTAACACCACTGTAAAAGATAACAACTATTAACAGTCTTCTGTTCATGCGTACACACCCACCCCCAACATGGATATATGTACACGTGTGTACATAAGGTGTAGCAAAGTACAAGAAATGTACCAATAATTTAAAAATGACGATGTATTTATAACAGAAACCATCTTAACCAACTTTCCTGTAACCAACCCACAAACTTCCCCTTCCCTTTACAAACCCACTAGCATCTATTACCTGTTGACAACGTAGTAATAATCGTTTCTTTTCTGGTGAGCCTCACTCTCCCTCCCCACTATCTACAAAGTCAGTAGTGTTTGCATTAAAGTAAATTATGTCTGTGAGCATGATTCTGTAATTTGATGAAGCATAATATAAACCATTCAAATGTGAGTATGAAAAGAAAGAGATACATTTCCACAAAAGCTAAGTTTAACACATTGGGAAGATTCTAGTAAGATGAATACATAAGTAAAAAGAAAATGGAAGTGACACAACTGTGAAAGACAAAAAGATTGGGACAGAAATCTGTAAATCTAAGAGTTTGCATTCATTTGGCTTCATGCTTATTTCATTGTCTGGACAAGCTTAGTTTTATACATTCTGACTAAGACAGTTCCTAGCCAACAGCCCCAAGGCTTCCCTGAAATGCTTCTACCCTGCTCGCGCTGTACACCGTCTTGGGTTGGTGAGCAACTCTGTTCCTCACTGTTCTTACTCAGAGTCCTAAATCATTGGAGCACCTGCCATCAGGAACGTGTGCCAGCAGCCTGTGAAAGGAGGCAGGAGGAGATCTGTCAGCACTGGCAGGTAAAGACTTCCCCATTGGAAGCAGCATATTTTGTCTCTGCTCAAGCACATTAAACAAAGCAAGTCCTTTGGCTAATCCAGTAGGAACCTGGATACACAATCCTTCCATACGATCACAAGAAGATGGCCACTGGTGGTGGTGGACAGCAATGCTAATGTTTACTAAGCAAGTTTTAAGTTATTCCTACTCTTAAAACATTATCGGGGAACAAGAGAGAAAATTTAAAGGCTGAATTTATATTAAAATGCACAATGTGGCCAGTGAAGAAGCTCATACCTATTATCATGGCACCTTGAGAAACTGAGGTCAGGAGTTTGAGAATAGCCTGAGCAACATAACAAGACCCCATCTCTAAAGAAAACAAAATAAAAAGTTATAAAAAGAACTCACCTTACATAGTGCTACATGTCTCTAGTCCCGGCTACTCCAAAGGTTGAGGCAGCAGGAGCACCTGCGCCCACGAGTTGGAGGCTGCAGTGAGCTGTGATTTCACTGCTGCACTCCAACCTGGGCGACAGAGCAAAACCCTGTCTCTCTGTCTGTATGATGTGCAAGCCTAGCCCACATTCAAAAGAATTGGCTTGCAGCTTTTGTCAGTTTATATATTTCTTGGTTAGTTAAAATTTGTCCCCTAGTGTTTACTCATGGAAAAGATATTACTCATGGGAAATATATTCCCTGTATTCATGCGTACATCCAAAAATACTTTTCTACTGCCTTGATATTTAAAAGACAGTTGACGTCAAAAATTCTTGAGTCTCTGTTTTCTTTTGGTTAACTAGTGAGTGTGACAGCGTGCAGTTAAAGAGGAAGAATAAACAAAGCTTACACTCAAGTGAGATTTTATGTGCGTGTATGTGGTTTTCTGGTTTGTTTGCTTTTTGCATTAGTAATAACTGCTAAAGCTTTTGGCAAGAAAGGAAATTATACAGATGGGAGAGATTCTCCAGGTGATAAGGCACAGATTTCAGGTTTTTGTTTGTTTGTTTTTGTTTTTGAGACAGAGTTTCACTATGTCTCCCTTGGTAGAGTGCTGTGAAATCACAGCTCACAGCAACCTCAAACTCTTGGGCTGAAGTGAGTCTCTAGCTGCAGCCTCCCAAGTAGCTGGGACTACAGGCACCCACCACAATGCCCAGCTATTTTTTGTTGTTGTTCTTGTTGCAGTTGTTGTTATTGCTTTAGCAGGCCCAGGCTGAGTGTGAACTCACCAGCCTCGGTGTCTGTGGCTGGCACCATAACCACTGTGCTATGAGTGCCAAGCCAGAGTTCAGGTCTTGATTTTGAGGTGTATCTAGGACCATCAGGAATAACTCTTAATTGAAAAAGTGCAGTCTGGATCTCAGGTAAGAAGTCACCAGTTAATCTAAGTATTCATTAAATTTTTGGCATCCAAGTACTTATTTTCCTTCTATGGGGATGTTTAAAACAGGCAGCTAAGGGGGCCTCAGACAGCACAATCTGGGGAAAACACAAGCATTAACCTGTCAGTATCAAAAGAAAGTATCCAAATCAAAGGTACTCAAGATAGAAAAAGAACGGGGAATATACTATTACAAAAACCAAGGAGAATAAGAATTCAAAGAAAGATTGTAGTCTGATATTGAATCACATAAGGGTCGGTAGGGAAGAGAACTGGGAAGAAAATTTAAAGGAACAAATTAGGAGATTCTTAGTAAGATTACTGAGCACACATGTAATGGAATTCTGGCAGTAAGGCCTGATCGTTGTAGCTTCTAATTTAACTACAGGGTTTCAGGTATATGAAAAGCATGCCTGTGCAGACAGAGCAGTCACATGATAGCAACCTCAAAGGAAGACAGAGGGACAGGGGAACCTTCAGCGTGGACGAGATGGGTACAGACAGGGAGAAGTAGTATTTGGACAAAGAAAAAAAATGCATTAAACTTGGGGAAAAGGCAGACGCATTTTTAAAAACTGTAATTGAAAATTTTAATAAAGAAAACATACAAAAGAAGTAAATGAGACCTGATTAAATTAAAAAGCTTCTGTACAGCCAAGGAAACAATAGTATGAACAGAAACCTACAGAATAGTGGAGGATATTTGCATGCTGTCCATCTGATAAAGGGCTGGTAAGCAGAATCGGTAAAGAATGCGTGTGAATCAGCAAGAAGACATAAAAAAAACCATTAAAAAGTGGGCAGAAGACATGAACAGAAGCTTTTCAAAAGAAGACAGACTAATGGCCAATAAACACGTGGAAAAAAGCCGAATGTCTCTAATCATCAGAGAAATGCAAATCAAAACCACAATGAGATGTGACCTAACTCCAGTGAGAATGGCTTTTATCCAAAAGTCTTGAAATAGCAGATGCCGGCGTGGATGCCAAGAGAAAGGGACACTTCCACGCTGCTGGCGGGCTGCAAACTAACCCAGCCCCTGCGGAAAGTAACATGGAGATTCCTCAAATTAAAAGCAGACCTTACCATTTGATTCAGCAATCCCGCTAATGGGGATTTACCCAAAGGAAAAAAATGTCATTTTATTAAGAAACCACTTGGATTCAAATGTTTACAGCAGCACAATTCACAATTGCAAAAAATGTGGCAACAACACCAGTGCTCATCAATGCATGACTGGGTTGATAAAATGTGGTCTATGTAAACCATGGAGTACTGCGTGGCCATTAAAAGAAATAGTGCACTAATATATTTTGTAGCATCCTGGATGGAACTAGAGACTATCTGCCTAAGTGACGTATTGCAAGAATGGGAAAATAAACACCACCCATGTTCAATTTTTTTTATTATTTTTTTTTTTATTTTTACATATACGTGTGTTTATTAGGTTTCCACATTTTGCCGTCACAGAATTAAAAAGGCTTAATATTAAATAACAATAACAGTGTTTAAGATAAGGTATAGAAACAAAAACCTCTAAAAGAATGAAAGAAGATAAATACATTCAGAAAAGAAATCAGACGATTACTGCATCAAAATATTAAGCAATATTAATAATAATAATGCAAAGAAAGTAATGTTCACATTGTCAAATAAGAGTATGTCTATTACAGAATGCTTTGACTGTGAGGCTCAGTATGAAGTCATCAGTGAACTTCTTATTTTTTTTCCAAAGTCTCAAAAAATAGATAACTAATATTTATAAATAAAAGTAAAAGATATTTCAAAAAACAGATAATGCCAAATCTTATAGACAATGGAAAAAGAAGAAATAATTCAAAGTCATTCTACTTAATCAGGATACACCTGATATTAAAATTAGAGAAAATATATTGTCATAAAGGGAAATTACAAACATATTTCACTTATAAATGAGGATGCAATATCCTAAATAACATATTAACAAGTTGAATAAAAATTAATGTTTAAGTAATGTACTTTGGTCAAAATTGAATCCACTTTATGTAAGAATTAGTCACTATTTTCTAGTCTTTTTTTGTTTTCTTTTCCTCACCCCCTCCCTCTTCTCTCTGTCTGCTCTCCCCTTCCCCATGCCCCACTATGTCATTAATTGTCATTAATTGTCCTCATATCAAAGTTGAATACATAGGATTCATACTTCTCCATTCCTGTGATGTTTTACTGAGAATAATGTGTTTCACCTCCATCCAAGTTAGTATAAATGCTGCAAAATCTCCATTTTTTGATGGCTGAATAATATTCCCTGGTATACATATACTATAGCTTACCAATCCACTCCTGGGTTGAAGGACATTTTGGCTGTTTCCACATTTTAGCAATTGTAAATTGGGCTGCAATAAACAGACTAGTACAGGTGTCTTTATAATAAAAGTTTTTTGTTTTTTTTTTTCTTCTGGATAGATGCCCAGTAATGGGATTGCAGGATCAAACAGGAGGTCTAGGTTGATTCTTTGAAGTTTCTCCATACTTCTTTCCAAAAAGGTTGTATTAGTTTGCAGTCCCACCAGCAGTGTAAAAATGTTCCTTTCTCTCCACATTGGCACCAGCATCTGCAATTTTGAGATTTTATGATATAGGCCATTCTTGGTGAAGTTAGATGATATCTCAGGGTGGTTTTAATTTGCATTTCTCTAATAATTAGGGATGATGAGCATTTTTTCATGTGTTTATTGGCCATTTGTCTGTCATCTTTAGAGAAGATTCTATTCATCTCTATTCCCCATTGATGTACGGGATTGTTGATTTTTTGCTTATAGATTGATTGAAGTTCTGTATAGATCTTGGTTATTAAACTTTTGTCTGATTCAAAATATGCATATATCTTTTCCCATTGAGTAGGTTGTCTATTTGCTTTGGTTGTTGTCTCCTTGGCTGTACAGAAGCTTTTCAGTTTAATTAAGTCCCATTTGTTTATTATTGCTGTTGTTGCTATTGCAATGGCAGTCTTCCTCATAAAGTCTTTCCCTAGGCCAATATCTTCCAGTGTTTTTCCAATTCTTTCTTTGAGGTTTTTTATCATTTCATGCCTTAAATTTAAGTTTTTATCCATCTTGAATCAATTTTTGTGAATGGAGAAAGGTGGGCATCCAGTTTCTCTTTTACATGTGGATATCCAATTCTCCCAGCACCATTTATTGAATAGGGACTTTCTCCCAGTGAACACTCTTGTTTGGTTTATCAAAGATTAGGTGGCTGTAACGTGTTGGTTTCATTTCCAGGTTTTCTATATGATTCCAAGTATCTATGTCTCTATTTCTGTGCTGGTACCACCTGTCTTGACCACTATGGCCTTGTAGTACAGCCTAAAATCTGGCATGGTGATACCCCTGGCTTTGTTTTTATTACTAAGAACTGCCTTAGCTATACGGGGTTCTTTCTGGTTCCATAGAAAATGCAGAATCATTTTTTCCAAGTTTTGAAAGTAGGATGTTAGTATTTTAATAAGGATGGCATTGAATCGGTAAATTGCTCTGGGAAGTATAGACATTTTAACAATGTTGATTCTTCCCAGCCATGACCATGGTATGTTCTTCCATTTGTTAAAGTCCTCTGCTGTTTCCTTTCTTAGGGTTTAATAATTTTCTTTATAGAGGTTTTTCACCTCTTTTGTTAGGTATATTCCTAAGTATTTCATTTTCTTTGGGGCTATGGTGAA
>CAUYRH010026307.1:0-19857 GCA_963574655.1 Perodicticus potto
GAGGGCAGCAGGCTGAGGCTGGTCAGAGCACAGATTGGCACCAGGAGGGAGTCCCAACAGACTTCCTTGCCACTGCTTACAGTGGGTCAAGGCCCAGCGGGGTGCCAGTCAGAGCCACGCAGAGGTCCCGGCAGAGTGGAGTTCCTGGCTGTTGTGGGTGGCCAGCCTGAGGCACAGATCATGCAGGGCAGGGCACAGATCAGCACCACACTTCCTGCAGGAGTTCCTGGCCACTGCAGGCTGCAGGCCAAGGCCCGGTGTGGCACAGATCTGAGCCGTGCATGGGTCCCAGTGGCATCCCTGGCCTGAGGGCTAGCAGGGGCTCAGTGGGGCCCCAGAGTCTCTTACCTGACAGCTGCCTTGTTCTGCAGATAGGGAGGATGGGCGATGCTCAAGTCCTCCTTCCTCAGTTTTAGCAGAGGTCAGTCTTCTGATGCATCAGGTAAGGGGGGAAGGGAGTCCTGGTAGTTCAGAATGGCGTAAAACTTCAGTTCAGTTCTTTTGTGTGAAGGTTGGTCTCTGGAAGTCACAGCTTGCCTCTGAGGTGACCTGCAGCTATCACTTCTCTCTCTCTCTCTCTCTCTCTCTCTCTCTCTCTCTCTGCTAGGCTCCCAGTCTTCAGCTCAACTGGGAAGTTTCTGGAGGTTATCTTTCCTTTTGGAAAGAAGCCTCTGTTGGAAGCTGCTTCCAGTCGGCCATCTTGCCCCTCCTTCCCTCAGGATGTCTTAATTAATTTGACTGTGGTAACCATTATGCAATGTATATTTACACCTGAAATATGTACAACTTTGTCAATTAAATTTTTTGAAGTCTTTTAAGAGCTTTGGGATTTGCTCTAATTTCATGAACTTTGTGTGATCCCTACTGAATGAAATTTTACAAGGTGTCTGAGTGAAAAGTACTAGTATGGAGAAGGTATAGAGATCACATAGGAAAGGAAGTGGGTGACTCTTCAACAAATGATCCAGAGTGACTTCGTAGAAGACACAGAGAGTAAATAGGATTCAAAGAATGAGTAAGAATTTGACAATCAAATGAAAAGGCAATCCAGGACAAAAGGCAGCAGGTGCAAAGCCAATACTTTAATAAACAACAACAAAAATAACAACAAATCCTCATGATTGTAGTTCATGTATCAGGACCATAGGGTAGTTTAATGAGAATAATTCTCACCACCTACTGACAAAGAATAGATTCACTGGTGTTATATAAGAAGTTTTATAATATCTGCTTTAATCAGGTAATATGTGGCTTCACAAAAAAATAGAAAGGGGTATGATATAATATTTTCAAAATACATAAAGATTCCAGAAATCTGAGATCAGTATGGTACATATAGCCAGGTCTCACAGGAAAGCCGCCCAAAACCAGTCTCCCTGTCTCTCCATAAACATTACATTTTCACATGTTTCTGGGTTTTTTGTTTTTGCAAGCCTACTGAAATTATCTGCCTCTTTTCTAGAGTCCTTTCCTGCTTTAGTCTTTACAGATCTCCAAGTGATATTTTAGCCCCTGCTATACAATAGCAACTCTTCTTACATCATTTTGATAGGTGTCCCTAAGGTTAGCTGCCTTAGGCGGGCCAGTTTCCCAATTCTAAATTCCTCAGTGTTGGATCTGATGGGCTTTCTTTCCTTTTTTTTTTTTTTTTTTTATGTACCAGGCTATGCAAGCCATAGGTTCTGCCTTGCTGAAACACAGACTTGCTGCCTTGGGGAAGCTGCATATCTTGGTCCAGTAAGTAGACGGTGTACTATTCAGCCAGATGGTCAGCCAGATGGTGGGATCACATGGTGTGTCACCATAGCAAACCCACCCAGCAGTGAGCAAAGACCCCCCAAGCAAATTCCCTGAGTACAGGCTGCAGAAATAGCAGGCCCTTATAAACAAGTGTAGTACGGCTTTGATAATTTAGCTCAACTGAGAAACCGTTTTCAACTCAGATACTAATCAAGAAATGATTCTTTCTGCCAAATGCAGTAGAATGAAATATGCTTCCAATTGCTACAATGGGAAGGAAGACAAAGGCAGCTGGCCAGAGCACCTGGGACACAACAGAACAAACACTGGGGTGGGCACGGAACCTGGGGCCAGACAGCAAAGAGGCAGTAGTCACAAACAAAAGGAATCTTTATCGGAGAGTATTTGTCAACTTGCAATAAAAGAAATGTACGCTGGTCAGCTTGAGTGAAAAGATAGTTCATTAGATGACTATAGGGGGAACACTCAGGACTAAAAGGAAAACTCAGGTAGCAAGTAGGTGGCTTTTAGAGGCCCTAAGCCAGAATGAGCTACTGGAGAAGTTCATCCAGGTACCACACAGGAATGAGTAACTCTGACCATTTTCAATTTATTTGTCATTCTATCCTCTACTGAAATTCTCAGAATTCCAAGTGTGCCCGTTTAGACTGAGGGCCAGAAGAAAAGTGTTGTAGCGACAAACTTTCCCTAAAGACAGTGAGCGAATTCCCCAGAAGAAAACTTTTAAGTACTATTTAAGAGATAAAGTGGAATGGTTGTTGGACAGAAAAAAAAATGATAATGTCCATTACAGAAATGGTTTCTTAAGCAATAAGCAATTAGCAGAGGCGAGGCAGCTGGCAGCATGTGCTGTGTAGAGAAGGTGAAACACATAAGAATGTGAAACAGCTTCTGTGAGAGTACTGTTGAAAACTTTGGTTAATAAAAATGAAATCTCAACAAATGAAGATGGAGCTAAAACCAAGTCTTCTACTGAAATAATGATAACAGCTAGAACATACATTGTACTTCCCATGTGCGAGAATCCCCCTCTAAACATTTCTATTTTTCACTCATTTAATCTTTACTTCAACCCCATAAAATTTTCAGGTAAGTCCCACGTACAGGGAGAAAAGTGACTTTCATGAAATTCTACACAGGAAGTGGCCAAGCTAGGATCAGATCCCTGGCATCTGGTTCCACAAACATGTCACCTTTGAACCCACTGCAAAGTTCTTAGGAAAGGGAAGAAAATATGGTATGGAAAAGTCAAGGAACAGATAAAAAGGAATCAGCAGAAAACAGACAAAGCAAGAAGTGAAACCCAAATTTTGATAAAACCAGAAGATTTCCTAATTACATATTAAGCCAAGGATTTCACTGAGTTTTTGGTTAAGAGACAAACAGGGATTAATAGGAGAATCTACTGCATATTCTTCATAGTTTATTAAATGTGGAGGTAATGAAACAAATTATATGGTAGATTTTGTTCCAAAGTGCAATGCCAGCCATCCCACCTAATCTTGTCCCACTAGCTCCTGAAATGAACGCTGTCACCACGGCCTCCAGCAATAAGCCAAGTAGGGGGGAGTTGTCACAGATAGTCGAGGGGGTGACTGAAACTTGGATATTTTCAGTTTGTGTTATTACATGAGGAAGATATTTTGTATAATTTCCCACCTACATTTTAAATAATTTTTGAAATAATAGAAATTCCTGATAACCTGATTAAGTTCATTTGGGTTTATGTCCTGGAAAAGAAAAGAGTGAAAGGTTAAGACACCAGGGAGACTCTGACTGTTATGGTCTGCAGCCCCTCCTGGGTCGAGTGTTCATGTTGCAGAGTTCTAAGAATTTCAGTCCTCTCCCTTCCTGTTTGTCTGCCTGAACAAATCAAATCGAACTCCAAATTGCAATTGTTTGTAAACAACGGAAGATTATTTTGGTTAGTAGGAAAGATTTGTCTACAGTTTTAGGTAAACTTAAATCCTGTGTACTAGAAAGAGCCAAACATTAATCTTGAACTTACAAATGTACTGTCTTTTTTATTGCAGCTCAGGTCAGCCACTTATAAAATGGCTAAATTGCCCATTGAGAGCAGACTAAACTGTGTAGAGCTGTTGAATTTCACTAACAGCGCACATTTAGCCGTATGATAAACAAATAGGAAATGTTAACATGTTCTGTTTTCTGATCCTCCTGTCTTCATACCTGAATTGCTTCAGAAAAGCAAAAAGAGAGAAGATAGATTAAACCAAGCACACAGAGAGACTGATTTCTGATGCTGTTTATCTTTCCCTTCTGAGCTCTTACATTTCTTTAAAAAACATTTTTCAATCCCTTCTTCCCCCTTCAGAAGAATCACTGAGTAAGAAAAAAAGAGACATCAGAAATATTAGTTTTATGGATTGACACCAAATTATAAATCTACTTTTATTTCTCTTGCTTTTTTTTTCTTTTACCTGTCATTGAGCACGTACTATTTGCCTGGCACAAGACCAAGCACTTTGCATGCATTATTCCACTTAATAGTCTAACAATAATTTGATGAAGCTGTTTCTATTATTGTCATTATTACTACTGTAAAAATGAGAAACCTTGAAGTTGTTAAGTAACTTTCTCATTACATGCAACTTTATTTGACTTTAAAGGCTTTCATGTGAATCATTGTATGAACGGGCCTTTTGTCCCATTTTAGGCCTTATTGCTCAACAATTAATTCATGGCATTATTCTAGGTACTAGAGTTATAAATAAGTAAACAAGCCAGACACTCTGCCCTTGATGAGTCTTATATTCTAGTACAGAAAGCAGATATAATCTTATTTTTTAAATATGTAATTCTAAACAGTACTAAGGGCTGTGAATATTCAAATAGTATATATTCAGCTAGAGATCTCTTAGCAAGTGATCAGAAGGACTTCTAAGAAAAGGCCTCTCTGAGGAAATGAGATTTGAGCTCAGACTTGAATGTTGAGAGTGTACTATGTGCAGTACTGGGTGTAGATTATTCTGGGCAGAGAAAAGGGGTGCATGAACATGATCTGAGGGAGGACCATACAGGGCATATTAAAGGATTGGGAGGATCCAGTGTTCCTGAACCACAGAACACAAGTGGAAGTGCATAGGAAGTGAGTGGGCGGGGCAGGCAGGGACTGGAATACATCATAGGTCTTGGTGATCTAGGGAGTGGTCTATGAATTGTTATACTAAATGAAATGGGAAGTTAGTGGAGAGTTTTAAGCAAGGGATTGATTTCATCTGATTTAAGCCATTTTCTTTTTTTTTTTTTTTGTAGAGACAGAGTCTCACTTTATCACCCTCAGTAGAGTGCCATGGCGTCACACAGCTCACAGCAACCTCCATTTCCTGGGCTTAGGCGATTCTCTTGCCTCAGCCTCCCGAGTAGTTGGGACTAGAGGTGCCCACCACAACCACCGGCTATTTTTCTGTTTTGCAGTTCAGCCGAGGCCAAGTTTGAACCCACCACCTTCGGGATATGGGGCTGGCGGCCCTACTCGATGAGCCACAGGTGCCATTTTCAATATATATATAATCTGACAATTAAATTCACAAACTCATTCTAGAAAAAATGTTATAGACCTCATCACTAAATATCACTATAGTCACATTCAAAGTATTCCCCTTGGGAGGCTATACACTTGATGCCAGCAACTCGTCCACCCTTCAAAGCAATTTTGAAACTATTTTTCTGGTGTGGCCATCGATGCTGTCATCGTATTACCCTTGATGTCCTGAGTGTCATCAAAATGTCTTCCTGTCAATATTTCCTTTATCTTTGGGTAAAGAAAAAAGCCAGTGGGGGCCAGACAGGTGAGGAGAGAGGGGGTTCTAATGCAGTCATTTGTTTCTGATTAAAAACTCCCTGACACACAGTCCAGTGTGGCCCCTGTGTTTGTCCATGGGTGATCACCTTTGGTAGGTTTTTTGCACACATCTTTTTCATGACACAATTTCAGTTCAGAGTTTTCTGACTGTTTCTCTACTGATGCTTCTTTGGTCTGCTTATGCTTTTCACAGTCAGCTGATGATTGTGACACACAATTTGAAGAATTTTGGAAAACATTTGTGTTCATTGCACCTTTCCTTATTCTAAAGTTATAAATATGCTATCCTATATCATATTTTTGTGTTATAATTGTGTTTCTTTTTACATTTTCCCTCTTTAACTTATCTGGAATGTGTTTTCACAAATAATATGAGGTGGGACTTTAATGTATATTTTTTAAAGAGAATAAATTTCCTGTTAAACTTTTTGAAAGTGGAAGTGAAATCGGGAACATTAGTCCAAGTTTGTGGGCATAATCCACAAAGAAAAAGGAAGTGTACAAATGAATTAAGTATTTTTCTGAAGGGAGAGAAAGCATCACTGATGCAGAGAGGACAGGTCCACCAGTAACAAGCAGAACTGACAAAAATGTTTTCCAAAATTCTTCAAGTCAGCTCCTCTCTTCCACTTCACTTTTTCCAGGCAGGCGCCAAAAGGCCTTCTTTTGTCCCTCATGCTTTGTGTTTCTGGATGCATTGAGCCTGAAGTCACACCTTCATCAGTTCGGGGAGGGCCTTCAATATGTCTCAATATGAGCCTGCAGGCAGACGTCCAGCAGCAGGGAAAGCCACGATGTAGAGATAGGGGAAGAGATTGAAGAAGACCAGTAGCCTGCGAGTCAGCCTCTTGCAGAAGACCCCAGAAGAGCGGGCAGCGGCCAAGTGCGAGAGCCAGACAGCCAGGCCCGACAGAGCCACCGCCATATACAGATCTGCGCTCCCACTGCCCATCTTCCCACCCACCCACCCCCGCCGCATCGCCCTGGGCCTCTGCCCCAGGCGCTGGCCCGCTCTTCAAGCGCTCAGGGAGCGAGGGAGGCGGCAGCGGCTACGCGGCGGGCAGGCAGGCCGCGGGGTAGCAGAGTCCCTAGTCAAATTTTTCTGTTTTTAGTAGACACGGAGTAGGGCTCTTGCTCAGGCTGCTTTCAAACTCTTGAGCTCAGGCAATCCTCCCAGTGTGCTAGGATTACAGGTGGGAGCTACCATGCCTAGCCACAAATGATTTTTCATTCATTGGACTGGAAAAATTTTTTAAATCATAATACCAAGTGTGGATAAGGTGTGTGAAAATAGGTAAACTCTGAATGAAAGCGTAAATTATTAGAGACTACATGGTTAATAATTTTGACAATTTGTATTTAAAAAAAACACATTTACTCAATAATATTCAGGTATCTTTGTGCATAAAAGGCATGAACAAGGCTTTTCTATAACATATTTGTAATAACATAAAACATTAGACAATCAAAATGTCATGGACAATTGAATGGCTACATAAACCATAAAAGCTAAGTAGCATTTTATAGGCTGGGACGACAGAAAGACTTCCAAGAGATATGAGAGTCATATCTCAAAGATATTGTAGACTTAGTTCCAGCCCACCACAATCATGCCACTAGGACAATAAATGGAGTCACATGATTTTTTTAAATTTCCTGATGCATATAAAAGTTATTTTAACAACATACTGTAGTCTATTAAGTGGGAACTAGCATTGTAACTAAAAGCACAATTGCACATACCTTAATTTCTAAATATTTTATTGTTAAAAAACACAAATAATCACTAAACCTTCAGCAAGATAAAATCTTTTTCTGGGGAGGGATCTACCCTTGATGCTGATGGCTGCTGACTGACCAAGGTGGTGGCTGCTGAAGGTTGTGGGGGCTGTGGCAATTTTTTTTTTTTATTATTAAGACAGAAACTCACTTTGTTGCCCTTGGTTGAATGCTGTGTCATCATAGCTCATAGCAACCACAAACACTTGGACTCGAATGATCTTCTTGCCTTAGCCTCCCAGGTAGCTGGGACTATAGGTGCTCACCACAACGCCCTGCTATTTTTTTAGAGATGGGGTCTCACTCTTTCTCAGGCTGGTCTCAAACTCCTAAGCTCAGGTGATCCACCCACCTTGGCCTCCCAGAGTGCTAGAATTACAGGTGTGAACCACACTGCCCAGACTCTGTGGCAATTTCTTAAAAAAAGACAATGAAGTCTGCCACATCAGTTGACTCTTCCTTTCATGAAAGATTTCTCTGTAGAACGCAATGCTTTTTGATAGTGATGCAGGACAACCGCCGCCTTGGCCCTAGTGCTGATGCTGTGGGGGATGGAGGAACCAGCTTGCTGAAAGGGATGGACACCTGTGCGAAAGACACTGGTGCCTTGCTGTCTCCTTCCCGAGCTCTTCTGGCTAGTACATTTCATGGATGGCACCTTGCTGTCTCCTCCTAGTGCAGATCTGACTGGCCAATGTCATGTCAGTTTCCAGGGCCTGGGTCTTCATTGGACAGCTGGCTGTAACTGATGAAGATCCACGCCCTAAGAAGTTCCGGCAAAACAATTCCCTGGAACTATATAAACCCCTAAGAAGAGAGCTCAGAGGCAGACCTGACTGGACCTCGGAGAGGGAACAGGAGAGCTTGTTCCCCTCCAACGCAGACCTCGGCTGGACCTTGGAGAGGGAGCGGGAGAGTTTGTTCCCCCCTGGGTCCTCTCTGCCTGGAGGTTTGGTTTTCCCTGTACTTGTAATTCTTCTTTCCTATAAATAAATTCTGACTTACCACTACTCTTGTGGTCCATCAATTCCTTCTTCGAATCACTGAGACCAAGAACCTAAAATTCTGGTATCAAGAGCATTGTATCCACAGTAAAACTTCTTTCAGAATTGAATTCGGTCCTCTCAAACCTACCACTGCTTTATCAACTGAGTTCATGTAATATTTGAGATCTTTTGCTGTGATTTCAACAGTCTTCACAGCATCTTTACTTTCCTTGAGTAAATTCTATCTCAAGAAACCACTTTCTTTCACCATCCATAAGAAGCAATTTCTCATCCATTCAAGTTTAATGATGAGATTATAGCAATTCAGTCATTTCCTCGGGCTCCATTTCAAATTCTAGTTCTCTCACTCTTTACACCACATCTGCCCTTACTACTTCACTGAAATCTTGAACTCCTCCAAGTCATCCATGAGGATTGTAATTAACTTCTTCCAAACTTGGGTTAATGTTGACAAGCTGACCTTCTCTCATGAATCACAAATGTCCATAACGGCATCTAGAATGATTAATCCCTTCCAGAAGGCTTTCTATTCACTTTGCCCAAATTCATCAGAGGAATGACTATCTATCACAGCTAAAGCCTTACATATTATATTTCTAAGTAATAAAATTTTAAAGTAAAAATGACTCCTTGATCCATGGGCCATAAAAAGTGTGTTGTGTTAGTAGGCATAAATTAATTTTACCTTTTATCTTTTTTCACATCTCCATCAAAGCTCTTGAGTGACCAGGTATATTTCCAATGAGCCATAATATTTTGAAAGGCACATTTTTTTCCTAAACGGTAGTTCTCACTTAAGGGTAGGCTTAAAGTATTCTGTAAGCTATACAGTAAACAAATGTGTTGTTATCCGGGCCTTGATGTTCTATTTATCTTAAGAACAATAAGAAGTCATTAGAAAAGAATACAATAAAATCTCAACTATGATAAATTATTTTTATTATTGTATGAAGAACAAAGAATGGTCAGAGGGGATCAGTGGTGGATGTGGGATAATCAAAGAGATGGTTTTCACCACATTCACAAAAGAGAGGTTGGCTCAGGTAGGGTGGTGCTGCTTAAAGAGGCAGTTTAAGAGATGCCAGGAAGGTGTAATGAACAGGTCTGTGTATGTGGACATAAGGGAGAAAGAAAGTACTGGCCAGAACACTTCCCAGATTCATGGCAGGGACATGTGAAAAGTGAAAAGACTACCAGGATTCTTTGGACGCTTCCAGTTTGGATAGCTTGGCCATGCAACATCTGTGAAGATATTTTAGGGAATATATAAGGCCTTAGTCATAGAAAGGCCTGATCCATTGCCTTAAAAAAAGTGCTGAAAGATCATTTGGATAATACTCTGTAGCTATCAAGAACATTTATATCCTGTTGGCAATCAGCAAGGATTCTGAGAAACTTTACTGCACAATTACTCCTTGAAAGAAGCTTATGCGGAATCACAAGCAATGGGGAGAATCGGTATTAGCTGCCCTCTAGAGATGCTAGGAGAAGTAGCTTTAAGCTAAAGAGGGAAGGGAAGAATCTTTATCTCTCTGAAGTGCACAAGAATACCAGGGAGCTCAGGGTATTTGTATCCCAATCCTTTGCTAAGTATTTCCGGGGAAGAAGAAGCTCATCAGTACAAAAGCTTCCCAAGGAATACTGTCCATTCCTCACCCATAGAGTTGAAATCCCGAAACTCTGAACCAAGGTTTCAACCAGTGACAAACAATTTGATCTGGTCCCTGACTATTAAGTGACAGAAAGATCTCAGGATAGAGAGTAGAAGTGGAATGTGATGCAAGCATCTATTTGATTTGCATTTACTAAATACAAACATCAATTTGAGATACAATATACGTGAAATAGATACATATATCTATCATACAAATATACACAGTGGAGGGAGAGAGAGACTGAGAGAAATAATTACTAACACAAGTACATCTAAGTTCCTTTCCCTTGTTATATAATCGCCCTATTCCCTGGCCCCCCTCCACTCAAATATCTTGGTAAGCTGGGTGATAATTTTTTTCCGAGCCTCCTCCTTAGGCTACTGTACACCTGTGCAGTACATCTAAGCTCCTTTCCCTTGTTATATAATCACCCTATTCCCTGCCCCCCCTCCACTCAAATATCTTGTTAAGCTGGGTGATAATTTTTTTCCTAGCCTCCTCCTTAGAGATAATTGTTTTTTAAGTTCTTATGCCTCTAGGAGGTATCCTTTGTCCTATAGTTAATCTCTTAATAAGGCCAATTTAGCTGTAATATAAATGGTAATTCATAGTGTTCTAGTTAATGCACAATTCTCAACTTGCTCAGAAACTGCATATGAGCAGGCTGGCCTTACCTATGGGCAGAGTTGGTTAGGTATTTGGAAGGGTTTGAATCTATAAAGAAGACTCAGATCTTTGACCCTTGTTAAATGTTCTGGAAAGAAGTACTTAAGACTTTGTCAATTAAAGTAGCTATTGTATATAAAGACTGCATTAGGCATAGTGCCTGTTCTTAAAATCCATCTGACTGATGTGGGACTCAAAGTGGGTAAAATACATAACAATATCAAGGCCATATGTATAAAAAAGCAAATCTATACAGAGCAGGACAAACACTGGTGGACAGTCACCAGGGTGAGTTAGAACATCCCCTGTCAGTAAAGTATATTACAAGGTCTAAAATACAATAATAAATATGCCATTTTAATTTCTGGGGTTGTATGGCTAATTTCTTTTCTCTCAGATTTTCGCTACCATTATTGTTTAATTGCATTTGCCATTGTTGAGTGGCAAACGAGCTCACACCTGGAAGGAGCTTACAGTCAATCTGTTGTAAATGAAGGATTTGCAAGTGGCATTATTCCATATTTTCTTAAGGATTTAAGGTGTCACTGGCTTTCAACGTGTTCTATACAAGAGTTCTTTGCCAGGATCCTACCTGATGCCAATTTTCATTCAATCTCCATAAATGTTTATTAATACAATACTGCATAAATTCTTAAGTATTGAACATGCCAAAGAAGGTATTTGTTTTTGTGTTTCTCTATGCCCATATTTAAACACATTACGTAAGTATGTCCACACCTAAATATGTCCCATCTTGTTGATCCATTTTTAAAATTCACACCCTGTCTTGTATTAATGCAACCCAACCATGAAAGTAATTTGTTCATGAGTCATACCGTTACAAACATTGAAGTAATTGTAAAGTCATCTCTTGTTAGTTTGCAATTAGGGTATTAAGTTCAATATCATGCTGTATTAGAGTTTAGAAGTAAAGCCATAAAGGGTTTTATTTCTTAATGCTCAATATTTCATTATATACAAAGATAAATGTATCTCCATTTCAACACCTATAAAAATAATTAGGGTTTCTGGGAGTATCACAGCAAATGCTGTTTATTTCTTTTTAATTTTTAATTATTATGGATATATAATAATTGTATAGAGAGAGTACATGTGATGCTTTGATACAGACATATGATGTGTAATAATCAAAGCTGAGTAATTAGAGTATCCATCACCTTGAGCATTTGTCATTTCTTTGTGCTAGGAACATTCTTCTTCCACTCTTGTAGTTATTTTAAGGTGCTACTTATTATTGACTATAGTCACTTTGTTGTGTTACTTGTGTGCAAGTTCATGGAATTTGCAAACTGAGGAGGTACCTATAGGCATGCCATAAGATACTAGAAAGGCCTGTACATTTAATTGAAATAATATTTTTAAGTGAGAACTTTGACTTTAGTATCAAAAGAAATTTACCTATTGTGTAATTATGATTTTCAACCATATGTGCTTTACAGTTCATAGACACTTTTTTACATCTAGAGACATAAGCTACAAAGAAAATAAAATACTTAGAAATGCACTTACCCAAAGAGGTGAAAGATCTCTCCAAGGAGAATTATAAAACACTGTTGAAGGAAATGATAGATAACACAAACAAATGGAAAAACATCCAATGTGCATAGAATAGGAGAATAAATATTGTTAAAATGTCCACACTGCATTTTAATGAAGTGATTACAGATTTCATGCAATGCTCAATCAAAATACCAATACCTGGCTCAGTGCCCATAGCTCAATGAATAGGGTGCCCGCCATGTACCCTAAAGCTGGCGGGTTCAAGCTCGGCCCCAGGCCTGCCAAACAACAATGACAACTGCAATTCTGCCCCCCGCAAAAAAATAGCTGGCCGTTATGGCATGCGCCTGTAGTCCCAGCTACTCAGGAGGCTGAGGCAAAAGAATCACTTTTAAGGTTTCTGTGAGCTGTGACATCACTGCAACCTACCAAGGGTGACATAATGAGACTCTCTCTAAAAAAAAAAAAAATACCAATATTATCTTTCACACATCTAGAAAATATAATCCTAAGCTTCATATAAAACCAAAAAACAGCCAAATAGCCAAACCTATCCTAAGCATAAAGAAAACATTTGTCGGCATCATATCACCTGACTTCAAATGATACTGCAAGGGTATAGTTATAGACAGCATGGTGCTAGTGTAAAGGTAGACACGTAGAGCAATGGAATAGAATAGAGAACCCAAAATTGAAGCCATGCAGCCACAACCAAATGATTTTGTCTGACAAAGCAGATTTAAAAAATACATTGAGGAAAGGATACCCTATTCAATAAATAAACTGCATAGCCACATGCGGAAGAATGAAATCTGATCCCTCCATCTCTCACCATATACTAGAATTAATTCAAGTGGATTAAAGACTTAAACATAAGACGAGAATCTATAAGACTTCTTGAAGAGAATGTAGGAAATACTATTCTGGATATCAGCCTTAGCAAAGAATTTGTGACTAAAACTCCAAAAGAAAATACAAGAACAACAAAAATAAATAAATGAGACTTAATTAAACTAAACGGTCTCTGCACAACAAAGAAAATAATCACCAGAGTAAACAGACGATCTACAGAATGGGAGAAAATGTTCTCGAACTATACATCTAATAAAGGGCTAATATTCAAATTCTACCAAGAACTCAAATCAGCAAGAAAAAAAATAAGTAACCCCATACAAAAGTGGGTGAAAGGCACAAACAGATATCTTTCAAAAGAAGATAGACAAATGGGCAACAAATACGTGAAAAAATGCTCAACAACACTAATCATCAGGAAAACACAAATGAAAACTGCAGTGAGACACCACCTTACCCCTGTCAGAATGGCCACTGTTGGCCATTGATTTAATCTGTTAAAAAAACTCCATTGGCGAGGATGCAGTGAAAAGAAAATCCTTTTACACTCTTGGTGGGAATGTAAGCTAGCACATCTGTCCTGGAAAACAGTACAGAGGTTATTCACAGAACTAAACTTGCCGTTGGATCCAGCAATCCCACCGCTGGGCACCTACCCAAAGGAAAAGAAGTTATTTTATAAAAAAGACACTTGCACCTGAATATCTATCACGGCATCATTCACAACTGCAAAGACACTGAGTCAACCTACATGCCCAGTAACTGATGAGTGGATAAAGAAAATGTGATACATATACATCATGTAGGACTACTCAGCCCTAAAGTAGGAATGAAATAATGCCTTGTGCAGCAACCTGGATGGAACTGGAGACCATATTCCTATGTGAAGTATCTCAGGAATGGGGGAAAAAAGTACTGTATGTTCTCACTTATAGGTGGGAGCTAACCATATGGTTGTAGAACAGTATAATGGACGTTGAAAACAAGGAAGGGGAAACACAGGAGAGAAGGAGGAAGGTGTAAAAGTGCATTGAAATTGCTAACGTAAGCATTATACAATTCCCTCATGCAACAAAAACACATATACTCCCTACATTTTTTCCTAGATTTTTAAGTTTTTTAATTTATTTTTTTATTTAAGAATATTAATGGGTACATATGGGTATGTTTGAGCATTAATGGGTAAACTTGATTTGTTTAAACTAGATTAAATCAAAGATGATAGTGTGGCTTTCATCCAAGGAACGTGCACTGTACTTGATGGATGTGAATTTACCCAGCCCCTACCCCCCACTTCCCCCAGCTTAATTTTCATTGAAATTTACTTCCATGTGTGCACGTAAGTGTTGATTGAGTAGTTCTGATTTGGTATTGAGTACATGTGATTGTTTCTCCACTCCTGAGATGTTTCACTTGGAAGAATGGTTTCCCAGTCCATCCAGACTGTCACAAAAGATACCAGATCACCATTTCTTAATGATGGAATAGTAAGTGCTCTATGGTATGCATATAGCATGTTTCATTAATCCACTCACATACATGTATCTGTGGGCATTTGGGTTGTTTGATTTATGAATTGTGCTACTATAAACATTCAAATGAAAAAGAAACCTATGCAAAAGGCTAGCTAAGTTCTTAGCAATGTATACAATACCTGCCAACACTTTCCCAGTAAAGAAGGGTCTCAAGCCAAGTGGAGAATGTCTTGGTAGCAGGAACTATTCTTTCTCCTAAGTTCATTATCTCTTTCAACGACTTCTTCCACGTTGAATATCTTTGATGTGGGTCAAAGCTATCCCTCCTCTTCAACATTACCAACACATCCTAAATTGAACTTCTTAACATTGGTTATCATATTATCTAATTAATTACTTGCCTCTGGTTTAATTCCTTTCCCATTCATTCACTATAAATCCAAACACAAATATAATCATTTCTGCTTAAATAAACTAATGATGACCTTAATAATTTCACAAATCCAAGTAATATTTCTATTTTTCAGAAAAGAACAGTTTTTTCTTTTACTCAGAGCCCATTTTCTATTTTCATACCCATGTTGTTTCTATGCTCAGCCACCCTCTTCTCTAACTTCTCTGAACATGCTGTACTCTCATATTTGTGACCCTTTGCTAACAATTACATCAAAAAGTTAGTTCAAATATTTCCTCTTTCCTAAGGATTTATCATAAATCATGTACCACTGGAATCTGGAATGTGTTGAAATATTTACTCCACAGAGCTACCAATGTTGGGAAGTTCTGGTATAAAATTCTAATTCTCTTTTGAGTTATGTAACCCAGACAAACCTGGTTGACATGAACACATAACAGCTAAGTTACTCATATCCATCCTTACCAAGTAGGTGCTGCTAACAAGACAGTTAATAAGGAGCCTATGTCTGAATATCATAGTCCTTCAAATTCTGAGTATGATAAGGTACAAGCTTGCCATAGACTTTTACTATGGTTTTGTCACCTTCTGTCATATATAGAGTGTGCATTCTCGGCTTTCTCTTAGCCATCTGTCCTTGTCTAAACCATCTCCAATGTTTATTGTGCCTTCCTCTGTTTGTCCAGACAGTCTAACCTCTGACCTTACTTTGGTCTATACATAGAGATATAGACAGATATAGATGATATAGATATAAATCTTAATACATATGTTTTTAACCTCAGCTGTAGTTTCTTGTCCACACTTATCTGAGGAGGATGCATTATTAACTGTAAGTCACAGTGATAATGATAATTACATAGTGGTTACAACTATGATTTATGGCCCACCTACTATGTACCAGGCAGGATACAAGACGCTGTATATACATAGTGCTATTTAATTTCCTACATAATTCCAGGTTTAGTTATCACTAGCACCATTTTAAAATAAGACCATGGAAGAAACTAGGTCACATATTTGTCAAATCACAGGTCATAAACACAATATCGATACACATACACTCATAGTATGACAAGTGGACACAAAAATGGGAGAATAGAAGATGACTTGTGTCCTTGGATGGTGAGGGAGGGGTGGTCAGGAGAGGGAGAGGAGAAAACATCGGGGATCAAAAATGCATACCTCAGAGACATTTATAGAGCAGAGCCCTCTGCACCAGTATTATCATCATAAAATGATCTTTCCAACCCCAACTACCCCACCTACCTGCATCTTCCAACCACATCTCTAGATTCTGACCTCAAGCCTGAAAGGCCCACGTTCTTGTGACAACTTCTCCTGCTGTCCAGGTCTCAGGGATGTGTCACATAGAAGAAAGGCAGGTCTCTCCATCCTCAGTGGTCCCAAAGAAGTTGGAGTCTGAGGACTGGAACTGAAAAGCAAGACTTTTGCCAGTGGGGCACTAGCTGTTTTGCAGTTGGAGAATTTTGTAAGAAAAGATTTTGATCAGAAATTTTTAAAGAGGTAACATCAGAAAATAAACAATACTCTGCCAAAAATCAAAAGGAATTTAAACGTGGGAAGTGCTATTGAGGGTTGGAAAGAAGAAAAAAACTGGACTAATTAGAACTGTACTCTTCAAGGTAAGGGCCTTGAGCTCCATTCTTCTTCCAGCCACCCCCTGAAAATTTTACGTAACAAGGAAACTGTATTTTTCCTTTTCTTTCCTTTTGAAGTTTTGCCATTTGTATTTATAGGCTCAAGGGGCCATTCATGTGGACCAGTCTATATGGGGAATTCCAGCGCCGGTAGGACACCTGCCAGTGGCCCCATCCAGATGGCGAGGGAGGAGGTGTTTTTCAGAAAAGGTGAAGAAGCGACTGTTAATAAACATTGCTCCATTGCTCCCTATTCCTATCACCTTCTGCCAAGACCTCTGAAATCAAAGACTTCTGAAATCTTACTCTTTGATGTTGCAAAGCTGTATTTCTAAGACATTGGTACAGGTGACGCTGAAAGACCTAAACCATGATTCTTGACCTTCAACTTCCAGCCTCCATCCTATCTTCCTGTCATTTTCTTCCTCACATTCCTTTAAGTTCCATCTTTGCAATACTCAAGAAAAGGTTCTTAGAATTTCTCATGGCTATGATAAACCACCCAACTCAAGCCAGTGAGGCAGATCGGGTTGGGGCCTCCATGTCAGTTTTCCTGCACAGATTTTTTTTTTTTTTTTTTTTTTTTTTTTGCAGTTTTTGGCCAGGGCTGGGTTTGAACCTTCCACCTCCGGCATATAGGGTGGCACTGCCCTTCCTGCACAGATTTTGAGGTGTTTCTTTCTGCCTTAGAAGATGTAAGAAGCAGGGACACTCGCTGGCTTAGTTTCATCTGCCTTACAAATTCACACAAAGTACAATGGTAAAAAACAAAGTTACCACCTTTCTTTCACTACACAGGTGAGGAAGAGTGATTGGACTTCACACACAGCTTTTTGTGAAATGTAGATGGAGGGTTAAAGATGTCAAAAGTCAGTTCTGGAAGAGGCAAGTCAAACCTAGAATACTCTGATGAGAGGGCCTAGAATATTCTGATGAGAAAAGAAGAGACAGAGAGAAGCCACATCTATAAGCCTCTGTTGCTCCTTACTTCTCCTTGCCTTGCATTGTCCTATATTTATCACACTTCCCATTGAACAATGTTTTAAAAATATCAGAGGAATTTATCTTGCCATCTGCGCTCCCCTAGCCCCGGTTCACTGCACCCGTATGTCCTACTAATATTTCTTCATGTTCTTTAACTTTAAGAACATGAACATTTAAGAGAGGGGGTGGGGAAGGTTTGGGATTTCATTTGTTTCTTTCTCCTTAGCAGCAGGACATGATATTTTTAATTTGAGAAAAACTAAGAGATAAATAAAACTGACAGACAAAAAAGATTAGGGCCTTAAGGAAAATGTGTATTATGCAAAATTGTTTCTGTAATAACAACAGCTACCATTTAATAAATATCTACCTTCCTTTATGTTCTTGTTCCCACAAACCATACAACTCTGAGAACTGGTAATATTTAAGATTATCCCTATTTCACATGTAATGAAAGCAAGATTCCAAAAGATTGAATAACCTGATGTGTCAGCCAGCGTTTTCCAGAGAAACAGAGTCAGCAGGATATACTGACAGAGAGAGAGGGAGAGAAAGATTATTACGTATAAGGAATTGGCTTATGGAAGCTGATAAGGCCACGATCTGCAGCTGGCAAGTGAAAAATCTAAAAAAGTATAATTTTGTATGTTTTTAGACAGGGTCTTGCTCTGTCAACACAGGCTAGAATGCAATGGCTTGATTAGAGATCACTGCAACCTCAAACGTCTGGGCTCAAGCAATCCTCCTCCTCCACCTCCAGAGTAGCTGGGACTACAGGCTTGTGGCAGGGCAACCAGTTAATTTTTCTTTTCTTTATTTTTAACTTCAGAATATTACTGGGATGCAAATGGTTGGCTACATGAAATGCCTTTGTACAGTCTGAGTCAACGTTATACATGTTCCCATCACCAGATATAGTACCTTGTACCCGTTAGATGTGATTTTTACCCATCCCCCACCTGCTTGGTTTCCACTGAGTCATATTTCCATATGTGCACATAGATGTTGACCAGTTTATTCCAATTTAATAGTGAGCACATGTGGTGTTTTTTGGGTCCATTCTTACGCTATTTCACTCAGGAGAATGGTCTTCAATTCCATCCAGGCTGTTACAAAAGGTATTAGTTCACTGTTTTTTAATACCACTTACAATAGCAACAAAGAAAATAATATACCTAAGAATATATTTAACCAAAAAGGTGAAAGACCTCTACAAGGAGAACTATGAACCATCAAGGAAAGAAATCACAGAAGATGGAAACAAATGGAAAAACAAATCGTGCTGTGGATCAGCAGAATCAACATTATTAAAATGTCTATCATTTTCCAATTGTAGAGATGGGGTTTTGCTCTTACTCAAGCTGGTTTCAAACTCCCTCAAGAAATCCTCCTGCTTAGACCAGTTATAGTGAGAGGATTACAGGCATGAGCCACTGCACCTGCCCTAGAAAAGCACACTTCTAATCTGAGTTCAAAGGCCTGAGTTCAAGGAAACCGAACAGAAAAGTCCCCATCCAAAGTCTAGCAGGTTTAAAACAAAAGAAGAGTTGATGTTTCAGTTCAAGTCCAAAGGCAGAATAAACCAGAAGTCAGTTAGGCAGAAAAAGTCCTTTTTCAGGGGAAAGAAAGTCAGCCATCTTATTCTATCCAGGCCTTTCCCTGATGGAATGAGCTTTGCCTACACACTCAAACAATCTGCTCGACTCAGTCCATCAATTTAAATCTGAAACTCATCCAAAACACCTTCCCAGAAATGCCCAGAATAATATTTGTTCTAATATCTGGACACCTGAAGGCCATGTCGGTTGTCAAAAGTAAATCAATAAAATAACCACCATATTTGCCTAAAACTATCTTATTTGTAAGTGATAGAGAAGAGACTTCGACTCAGGCCTGTCCTTCTTAAAAGCCTGTGGTCATTTCTCTATTCCAGAAACACGGATGACAAGAATTACCTACAATGCCTAATTTTGTAACTTGAAGTTTGCACCAACATCACAAAAAAATTCATGACCAATGATTTTATACACACACACGTACACACACAAAAGAATTCCAAAACATCAGCAATGGAAGCAGCATCAAAAATACATTACTGGGATCTGCTGAAACTAAAAAGCTTCTGCACTGCCAAGAACACAGTAAATATTGCTAGCAGACAGCCCTCAGAATGGGAAAGAATATTTGTGAGTTATACCTCCGACAAAGGCTTAATAACCAGAATACACAGAGAACTCCAACGTATTTGCAAGAAA
>CAUYRH010026309.1:0-17712 GCA_963574655.1 Perodicticus potto
ATTATATACTATGTATATACTTTGAGCACCTCTTATAATTTACATATATACATATGCAAAGAAAACTGTCTCCCAGGTTCCGTAAAGTACTTGGCAATTAGTAGATACACAATAAACATTACTGACTGTGTACAAGAAAAAAAAAAAAAAAAGAAAGAAAATAAATTAGTTCTACAATAATTTACCTTTAGTAGAAATGGAAAACTAGAGGGAAAATTATGCTTCAGAAGTATACCTGCTGTTAATAGATTTCAGTCTTGTTTTTGTTTTTGAGTTTTTAATTATTTGGATGCAATTTGGACTGAATCCTGAATTTTTTCCTGACAAGTCTCCCCATATGTCTCTAAGGACTGGTTTTCTTCTTTGTTTTCTTAAATTCCTCATGAATTCCAGTTTATATGTTCTGTATTGCTAAAATTAATCATGTCAATCTTGTTAATTTTGCTTAAGCTTAAGCTGTAGATTCCTTTTCAAAAAAATCTAACTTCCTAAACTCATTTCACTTTGCTTCATTTGTTTCTAACAATTTTATGATTTGCCAGTTTCAATATACAGTATCTATCATGTTCTTCTCCTACCCAATGATCTGATTTTCCTGCTATCATCATCTGACTCCAATGTAAGGCTGCACTTCAATCATTTCAAATACTTAAAAATTTTCCCACCTAAGTTTTTCCTACTTAAAGCATCAATTTCTACTACTTTAAGAGAAGGGGTTTTGTGGAATGTTGGACCCCACCCCAACAAATAACACCAAAACCACCTGCTAATCATGTTCATAAGGCAATGAACACTACCTTTATGAAATATCAATATCATCTTGAAGGGGAAAGGTAAAATTGGGAAATTCAAAAGTTGGTATTTGTGAAGCCTAGAAGATGTCTCAATAGAAGAAAAAGGAAGATTTGGAATTTTCTTAGAATTGGGTAAGAATCATGACATAATATACTAGGATCTGTAAACCCATAATAGTGAAGATTTGGCGGGGATTATTCAAAGAGTCTTAGAGTATAAACTAACATTTGATGCTTTCTACTCAAGAATTAATGGGATTTGTAGGAAGTTCCTGGAATGAATAATAAAGTTATCTGAAATATTTAATTTCCTGAGCAAAAATCTGCTGGGTGAACTTGCTTATGAAGAAAATAAACTCATGTAAATGTGAACAATAAGCTGTGAGATATAGGTGGTTTTAGTTCTTAGTATAGTTCCCATTAAAAGAAACCAGAGAGAAACACCTTGATTCATTAGGATTGGGTATGGGCAGGCTGACATCAAGACAAAGCCAGCTTGTTTTATCTCACTAAGCAGGTCCTCGGAATCCCTGGCTGCATCTCTGAAAGGGACCTCTCTAAGGCTGTAGAGAGGATCCTACAGGATGAATTTCCTGTAGAGGAAAATCCACATCACAAGCCCCAGCTCATTGGTAAAGGGCTGGTCAGCTCCAGTTCCTGGGGCCCCCAATCCAGTCTCACCCACCAGTTTTAATTACCAAAGTGTGAAAAATACTCCTAGAAAGGAATCAGTGGAAGAACTCTGGCAACATGAATAATTAGAGTAGAGCAAATCCCCCAAAGGATGACAAAAGAGATACAACAGAAGATATCATTCATAGAGAAATGGCTAAAATGTCAGAAATGGAATTCAAAATATGGATGGCAAATAAGATGAATAAATTGAGGAAATGATGGAAAGAGAAATCCAAAAAGTAGTTCAAAAGTTGTCTTAAGAAATTAATGAATTTAAAGACCAAATCATCAAGGATATGGACATAATAAGAAAAGATACAGCAGAGCTTAAGGAACTGAAAGAGCTATTCGAGGAGCTTTGAAATATAGCAGAGTCCCTTAGTAATAAAGTTGAACAAGCAGAAGAAAGGATCATAGAAATTGAAGACAAGGCTTTTGAATGATCCCAAGCATTCAAAGAGACAGAAAAAAAGAACAAGAACAGAACATTCCCTGAGAGAGCTGTGATATCATTCCAAAAGATCAAATATCTGAATTATAGGGATTCCTGAAGGAGAAGATGGTCATAAAAGCACATATGCTCATTTCCAAGGTATTATGAGGAGAATTTCTCAAGCATTGTAAAAGATGCAGAAATCCAGATGATAGATAGTTTTAGAACCCCAGCACAGCTCAATCCAAATAAAGCATTTCCTAGACATATTATAATTAACATTGCCAAGGTTAATATGAAGGGAAAAATCCAGCAAGCTGCCAGGCGTAAGAAAAGTCTTACCTACAAAGGGAAAAATATTAGGTTGACCACAGATCTTTCAGCCAAAACTTTTCAAGCCAGAAGAGGATGGTCATTGACCTTCAATCTTCTAAAACAAAACAACTTTCAGCCCAGCATCCTGTATTCTGCCAAATTGAGTTATGGAGAAATCAAATACTTTACTGACATATATATGTTGAGGAAATTAGCCATAACTAGACCAGTTGTCTAGGAAATACTCAGACCTATTTTCCATAATGATCAGCACAATGGTCTACCACAAAAGTAAACTCACCTAGAATTTAAACAATCAAACCTAGCTTCCACAATGGTAAAAGCATTAAAAATATGCCCTGGACCTTTGAAAAACAAGATAGCCAAAACACTACAATACCTATCAATTCTCTCAATTAATGTGAATGGCTTAATTTTCCTCTAAAGCAGCAGAGGTTGGCTGATTGGATACAAAAACTCAGGCCTGGTATCTGTTGCCTACAAGAGACTCACATTACCTCAAAGGATAAAACAAGACTCAGGGTGAAGGGATGGACATCTATAATACAGGCAAATGAAAATCAGAAAAAATCAGGAGTTGTGATCTAATTTGCAGATATAATCAAATTTAAAACAAAAACAACAAAAATCAGAAAAGACAAGGACAGACACTACATATTTGTCAAGGGAACCACTCGACATCAAGAAATTTCAATAATTGGGTGGTGCCTGTGGCTCATAGAGTAGGGTGCCAGCCCCATATACCAAAGGTAGTGGGTTCAAACCCGGCCTCGGCCAAACTGCAAAATAGAAAAATAGCTGGACGTAGTGGCGGGCACCTGTAGTCCCAGCTACTCAGGAGGCTGAGGCAAGAGAATCACCTAAGTCCAGGAGTTGGAGGTTACTGTGAGCTGTGTGATGCCACGGCACTCTACCGAGGGCAATAAAGTGAGACTTTGTCTCTACAAAAAAAAAAAAAGAAAGAAAGAAAGAAGGAAGGAAGGAAGGAAGGAAGGAAGGAAGGAAGGAAGGAAGGAAGGAAGGAAAGAAAGAAAGAAAGAAAGAAAGAAATTTCAATAAATAACATTTATGAGCCCTGCTTGAATACTCCTCAATTTATAAACAAACCCTAATGGATCTGAACAATATGATATCTTCCTGCGCTAACAAAGACATAATGGACTTAAACTTGACCCAATAAAAAATGGGCTTAGTGGACATTTACAGAATATTTCATCCTAATAAAACTGAATGCACATTCTTTTCACCACACCATAGATCATCCTCCAAAACTGATCATATCTTAGGACACAAGTCTAACCTCAACTAATTTAAAAGAATACAAATAATTCTTTGTGTCTTCTTAGACCATCACGGAATAAAAGTTGACCTCAACAGCAACAGAAATATTCATACTTAAAGTCATAGAAACTAAATAGCCTTAGACTAAATGATAGCTGAGTCAAAGATGAGATCAAGAAGGAAATCATCATATTTTTGGAACAAAATGATAATAAAGACACAAACTATTAAAACTGGTGGGATACTGCACAGGCAGTCCTAAAATAGAAATTTATAGCATTAGAAGTCTTCATCAAGAAAACAGAAAGAGAGAAAGTCAGCCATCTAATAGGCCATATTAAGCAACTAGAAATAGAAGATCAATTTCAATGATCCCAGTAGAAAGGTAGAAATAACCTCAAACCCAGCAGAAGAAAAGAAATAACCAAAGAATCATTCAGATCAACAAAACAAAAAGTTTGTTCTTTGAAAAGATTAATAAAATTGATAAACCTCTGGCTAGACTAACCAGAAACAGAAAAGTAAAATCTCTAGTACCTTCAATCAGAAGCAATAAAGGAAATAACAGATACCACAGAAATTCAAAAACTCATCAATGATTACTACAAAAAACTCTATTCTCAGAAATATGAAAATCTGGACAAAATGGATCAATATCTGGAAACACACCACCTTCCTAGACTCAACCAGAAAGAATCAGAAATTTTTAATAGAGCTATATTAAACACTGAAATAGCATCAACTATACAAAATTTCCCAAAAAACAAAAGCCCAGGACCAGATGTTTTCACATCAGAATTCTACCAAACCTTCAAAGGGGAACTAATACCTATATTACATAACCCTTTACAAAACATAACAAAGGGAGAAATTCTCCCCAACATGTTCTACCAACCAAATATCACCTTGATCCCCAAACAAGGAGATTCATTCTATTTGCTAGGATCATATTGAATATTTTTGCATTGATATTCATAAAATGATATTGGCCTATAATTTTCTTTCTTTGTTGGGTCCTTTCAACAACACATCAAAAAAGTTATACACCATGATTAAGTTGGTTTTATCCCAAGGTTACAAGGTTTGTTCAACATACGCAAATCTATAAATATAATACACCACTTAAATAAAATAAAAAACAAAGACCATACAATTCTATCAATTGATGCAGAAAAGGCTTTCAATAATATCCAACATCCTTTCATGATTCAAACACTTAGGAAAATAGACTTAGAGGGGACATTTATTAACCTGATAGAGGCCATCTACAGCAAACCCGCAATGAATGGAGTAAAATTGAAACATTTCCACTTAGATCTGGAATTAGACAAAGATGCATTGTCACCACTGCTATTTAACATAGTACTAGAAGTCCTAGCCATCACAATCAGGCAAGAGAAGGATATTTAAATGGGTACAGAAGAGGTCAAATTTTTGCTTTTCACAGATGATATGATCTCATACCTGAATAATCCAGTGACTCAACTACAAAACTCTTAGAAGTGATTAAGGTATATAGCAATGTCTCAAGATACAAAATCAATACCTACAAATCAGTAGATTTTATATATATCATCAATAGTCAAGCCAAAAATATAATCAAAGACTATTAATTTTACAGTAGTGCCAAAGAAGATGAAATACCTGGGATTTTATCTAACAAAAGACATGAAAGATCTCTATAAAGACAATTATGAAATCCTGAGAAAAGAAAGAGCAGAAGACGTTAACAAATGGAAAAACATACCTAGTTCATGGTTCGGAAGAATCAACATTTTTTTGTTTGTTTGTTTGTTTGTTTTGTTTTGTTTAAGTATCAACATTGTTAAAATGTCCCTACTACCTAAAGCAATCTACAAATGTAATGCAATCCCCATCAAAGCAAAAATGTCATACTTTAAAGAACTTGAAAAACTAATACTTCATTTTATATAAAATCAGAAAAAAACCAAATAGCCAATACATTACTTAGAAATAAAAACTAATCTGGAAGCATCACACTACTAAACTTCAGGTTATACAACAAATCTATAGTGATCAAAACAGCATGGTACTGGCATAAAAATGTAAATATATGGAATGAAATATAGAATGTAGGTATTAACCCAGTCACATATTGTCATTTGATCTTTGATAAACCTAACAAAAACATGTATTGGGGGAAAGAATTCCTATTTAACAAATGCTGCTGGGAGAACTGGCTAGTGACTTTGGAAGACTGAAACTGGACCCACACCTCTCACCACTAACAAAAATTGATTCGTACTGGATCAAAGACTTAAATTTAAGACCTGAAACTATAAAAGTACTAGAAGATAGTACAGGGAAAACACTTGAAGATATCAGCCTAGGGAAATACTTTATTAGGAAGACCCTCCTGGCAATTGAAGAAACACCAAAAATATATTACTGGGATCTGATCAAGCTAAAAAGCTTCTGCTAAGGGCACTGCAACTAAAGCAAATATACAGCCTTTGAAATAGGAGAAGATTTTTGCATGTTATGATTCTGACAAAGGTCTGATAGCTAGAATCTACAGAGAATTCAAATTTATCAATAAGAAAAGAACAAACAACCCCATTTCTTTCTGGGCAAGAGACTTAAACAGAAACTTCTCTGAAGAAGAAAGGTGAATGGCCAAGAAACATATCAAGTAATGCTCATTGTCTTTAATCATCAGAGAAATGCAAAGCAAAACCACTTTGAGATATTACCTAAGTCCAGTAAGATTAGCCCACATCACTAAGTCCCCAAACTTCAGATGTTGGCATGGATGTGGAGAGAAGGGAACACTTCTACAGTGCTGGTGGGATTAAAAACTAATATAGTCTTTTTGGAAAGAAGTATGGAGAATACTTATGGAACTAAAAGTTGACATTCCATTTGATTCTTCAATTCCATTACTACTTATCTACCCAGCAGAACCAAAAGCATTTTGCAACAAAGACATTTGCACCAGAATGTTTATTGTAGCCCAGTTCATAATTGCCAAGTCATGAAAGCAGCCCAAATCCCCATCAATCCATGAATGGATTAATGAATTGTGTTGTATGTATACCATGGAATACTATTCAGCCATAAAAAGGATAGAGATTTTACATCTTTTCTGTTTACCTGGATGGAGCTGGAACATATTCTTCTTAGTAAAGTATCTCAAGAATGGAAAAAGAAGTATCCAATGTACTCAATACTATCATGAAACCAATATATAAACACTTATACTCTCATACAAATGATAAAACACAAATATAGTCTACTAAGGGGAGGGGAAAGGAGGGAAGGGCAGGGGGAGGATGAAGGTGATTGGTGGGAAAAGGGAAAGAATTTGGTGGGATCTCACTTAATATGCACAATGCAAGGGTATATTTCAAAATAACTAAGTATAAATTATAAGTGTCTTACCAGAAAAAATAAGTGAGGTGATGGTTATGTTAATCAGTTTGATTTAAGCATTCCACATTGTATATCAAATCATCATATTGTACCCAATAAATATATGCTGTTATGATTTAATTAAAAATTAAATTAAAAAATTAATTAGAAGTGGTTCTCAGCCCAGGCTTCTAGGAACTGTTGACATTCAGAGATGTGTCTATAGAATTCTTTATGAATGAGTGGGCCTGCCTGGACCCTGCTCAGCAGAATTTGTATCAGGATGTCATGTTAGAGACCTACAGACACCTGGTCTTCCTTGGGCTTGCCGTCTCTAAGCCAGAAAAAAAATTAATTAAAAATAAATAATTAAATAGATAATAAAATAAAAAACAAAGAAAATAGAGAATTATATGATCTTTTGTTAAGAAAAGTTGCCACACATATATATCTACATATATAGATTTTCATTTTGAATATATATTATGCATAAAGAATATACATTATAAAAAATGAATAGAACAGATTTATACAAATTTATTGAGCGAGTAAATGAATGAATGGAAATTTCAGGCAGAGAGAAGTGGACCACACAGCTGACTATGAGCTCTACGTTTCTCCTTCCTCTTTGAGTTCTATTATTTAGTTCATACCCAGATTTCCCAGAGTACAGTTTATAGTTCCAGCCCAAGTTGGAACAAAACTACCCTTTCTTTTGGATTCCTTTAGCATAGCTAAATTAGACAAAAATTTTAGAAATTATTGCTAGCCACATAGAAAACATTGAGAGAACTGAACAAAGAAATAACCCCAACATTCAAACAAAGAGAATGACCCCTACAATAACCAATGGTATGTCCACTCACACCAACCAGTGCTGAGTAAACCATCTACTTAGTGAAAATTCTATCATTGTTTCTTTAAGGCAGTATTACTGATACAACTTTAATCACTGCTTAGCAATGCACACTCTCTGGTCTTCTGATGCAATTCCCATGGTGATCCACTCCCCTAGATAAAGTGAAGCTCTTTCCCTTGGCACTCAGGACCTAAACAGGCTGGACCAATCTGCCTTTCTGGCCACATTTTTGGCCCCCTCTTTCCCCAGTGCCTCCTTAGATGCCCTGCATGTTGTTGTTCAACTTTAAGAGCTAGTTCCAGTGGGACGCCCTCTGTGAAAACCATCCCACCCTCCCTTGCATTCCTATTGCCTCTGCCCTGCCACATTGCCTGCTATAAAATGAATTGTGTCCGTCCCCAAATTCATATGTTAATTCCATAACCCCTAATGCAATGGTATTCAGAATGAGGCCTTTAGAAAGCGTCACAGCTCTGGAAGAGGGATGGGGCCTTTGGGATGTTAAAAGATAAACTTAAGCACATTAAGAATTTAGAGAGTTTATTTGGCCAAACAGCAATTCATGAAGCAGGTAGCATCAGACAACTAGTGGGTCAGGGCTCCAGTGAGGGGACATAAGGGGAAGCTTTTTTAAGGTGTTCATAGAGGCAAGACAAAGGGAATATCTGGTCGGTTATAGTGTAAAGTCCCTAGGGAATAGTTGGTAGTTTCTAAGTGGTAAGTATGTAGTTAGAGGTTAGCTGGCAGTCTCTGGTTAAGTTTCCTTTCACTGGGTAACTCAGACTACTGGCTTCCAAACTAATTCTTTTAACAAAGTTAATTAACTTAGGTCAGGTTATGAGGCTAGGTCTGTAATGATGAGACTAATAATGACCTTATGAGATACCAGAGAACTAGTTCTCTTTCTCTTTCTCGGCTACGTGAGGACACAGTGTGAAGTTGGCCACCTGGAGGCCTGGAAGAAAGCCCTCACTAGAAGCAAACATGTTGGTACCTTAATCTTGGACTTGCTCCCTCTAGAACTGCGAGAAATACATTTCTGTTGTTTAAGCCCCTCCCCCCCACCCAGTCTATGGTATTTTTTTATGACTAACACATGTGTTTAACTCTGCACAGATTGTGAGCCCTTTGAAGCCCAGGTGGCTGGTACACAGTGCAATACACATTGGTTGAACTACATTGAGTTGGTGTGGTTTGGTTTGATTTAGCTTTATGAAGCCTACCACTTTGTGCACTCCTATTTAACCCCTGTAACGGTCTTCTTTTTGCATTATTAGGGTGCAAAGAAAAGTGGAAGAAGATTAAGAACACTCGAGGAGCTTAACTCTAAGTTCCATGAGAACTATTCCCTGAGTTGTGTTTCTCTTGCTTCTGGTTTCCAGAAAGGAGTCAAATAGGTTCTCATTTTAAAATCGGTATTTTTAAATATTACTCCTTTTTTATTTAATTAAGCACAACTACCTCTCTTCCTATGGACAATTGATCCTAGATGTTAGGAATTGACCCAAGGAAGGACAATAGGTTCTATATTATATAGTTTGGGACTACTGAGTGACCCTCTTCCCTTTTGTTTTCAGATAACTGACTAGGATCAGGCAAGCATAAAGATGAGGCAGGGACATGCTGTTTCCTATTGGGAAAATGGGGGTGGGTTCCATGTCTCTCATTCCCTCATCCTCCCTTAGAAACCCCTGATCAGATATCACTTGGGCGATGGTGGATAATGAGAAACCTGATAAGATATTGATGTGCTCGTATATTGAGGATGGAGGATTCATGCAAAACTCACTTAACAGTGTTCTTTGCTAAAACTAGATTTTACAAGGAAATGCCCACTCAGGCCTAGAAGAAGATTCAAAAACCTGACTAATGTTTGGCCAAGCAAAGAATCTTGGTCAACTTCCATACCATGCTGCCATTTGTTACAGGTGAAACAATTTTAGTTGGACAAGTGTTGCCACGTGGAATTATGAAGCAGTCTAATAGAGGACCTGTATGATGAGAACAAACAGTGAGAGGAGGGGAGAAAAGAAGACAGAAAATTCATGAAAATGTCCAGACTTTGCAAGTAAGAGGATTGTCTAGTTGTACTTCTCATGACAGCAACAAGTTCATGTGTTAAAACAGTGGTTCTCAACCTGTGGGTCGCAACCCACAGGAACTGTGTTAAAGGGTTGTGGCATTAGGAAGTTTGAGAACCACTATGTTAGAAGATCCTGTTTACCTTCCTTAATATCAGTATCATCAGCTAGAAACGGATACCAGAGGTTCTAATTACATTTAATAATGCACTCTGGAGCTGCCATTTATAATTAATTGTACTTAAAGAGGCTTTTTGTTTGTTCATTGGGTTTGTTTATTTTTATTTTTTAGAGACAGGATCTCATCTGTCACCTAGACTGGGATGCAGCGACGTAGTCATAGGTCACTGTAGCCTCAAACTCCTGGGATCAAGTAACCCTCCTGCCTCAGCCTCCCTAGGGTGGTATTATAGTCATGAGCCACTGAACCTGGCCCTGAAGTGTGTTTTAAAGACAATGATGTTGGCCTCGCTTTGTAGACTTAGATGGTCAAGGTCTAAGCACCTGAACCCCTGACCTGTCATTAGGCAGCAAGCTTTGTTCTGTCTGTGAAGTGATGATGCAAACAGAAGGCTTCCTGTGGGTGGGAAGGAATGTGTCTCAGATTTCAGTGGAGCAGTGGGGACAGAGCTTGAGACTGGATATCAGATGATCTGCATTGAATTCTAAACTGCCACTTGCTGGCTGTAAGAAGTAACATTTTTGAGCTTTCACATCTGCAAAGTGAGCAAAATAAAGAATAACTCCAAGGAGTCTGGTGAAGACTTAAGAAAACAATGTGTGTGAAATACTCATTGTAACTTCATAGTGTTTTAAGATTAGTTTTTGGTTTGAAGCTCAGGAATTTCAGGAGGGAAAAATGATTAGTTTGGGGAAACGTATTATTGTATATTGAAAGCCACATTGAAAGTGTGGCTTTTAGAACTGTGCAGTTAGGTTACTTGGTATTTTTTAAGCCTAAGAATCTTAACTGGCTCACAATCAGGGACAGAGAGAGAAAGAGAGATGCAGGGAGAAATAGAAATATCATAATATCATATCACCTTACTTTTACAGGTTCTTGTGAGGATTAAAGGGGATAATGTATGAACAGTGTCAAAAATCTCAGCAGTGAACATGTCGCATATGCTTCCTTCTTCCTGTAGAAATGTAGCTCTTTAATAGACCATTAGATACTGAAATTTTACTCTGAGTATTTATGTTTAAATAAGGAAAGAAATCAAAGAGCTGCCTACACTCAAGTTCTATCAAGTGATATCCACGTTCATCGTCCACTCTTACCCCTAATCATCATCTTCTCCAGTTTGATGGACCTTCTCTTTCTGAATTCTTCTTAGACCATCAAGAACCTGAAACTGTGAAACACAAGGCCCCCCAGCCAATGCTACAAAAAAGTTATGGAAACTTATGACTGATAGCTATATATTTTCACTGCTAGCTAGTCCTCAATGCTGTTACATAGTTAACAAAGCCTCTTTCTGACGATTTCATGGAAGGAGAAACTTCTGTTCTGGACACTTAGATGAGCCAGGCAAAGAGAGAAATTCTATTTATTTATTTATTCATTCATTCATGCATTCATTTATTATTATTTTTTTTTATAGAGTCTCACTTGGTCACCCTTGGTAGAGTGCCATGGCGTTACAGCTCACAGCAACCTCAAACCCTTGCTCTTGAGTGATTCTCTTGCCTCAGCCTCCCAGGTAGCTGGGACTAGAGGCACCCTCCACAGTCCCCAGCTATTTTTTAGAGACAGGGTCTGGTTCTTGCTCAGGTTGATCTTGAACTCATAAGCTCAGGCAATCCACCTGCCTTGGTCTCCCAAGTGCTGGGATTATAGTTTGAGCCACTACACCCAGCCTCAAAAATTCTAAATTATCACATATGCATAACTCCCTCACCATGGTCCTTCTCCATGTACAGATCTTATAGACCTTCCTAATGAAATATCTTCAAGTATACATTAATGAGTATTGTCATAGTCTCCAAACAGTCTCTAGTTGGCAGTGAGACACAGTGAGAAGTGAAGGGGCTGTCTAAAGTTATTCAATTTGGCTTATTCCTTTAGTAGCTCTATATGGTGTAGGGCAAGTCATTTTCCCCTCTGGGATTTATAGGTGTCATGTGTAAGATAGTGACAATTCCTACCTCTCAGAACAGCAAGAGGACTAAGGAAGCTTGGATGTAACTAGGTTATATAGAGGAGGTGATTCCACACACTCCCCCTGTATTTTAGAACATCTTTGCCCAGATACCTGCCCTCAGGGTGGACAGAATGATGCATACTTACACTTGAACAATGGCACATATGTGACATTCCTTGGATGAGACTGGCCCCTTGCTGGTCCTTTGTGATTGCTCTTCCTCATGGTCCGGAAGTATTTATCACGCAGCATGGGGCTTTGTATGGACTCTCTGGAGCTGGATTACCTCACTGTCTGTCACACTGCCATATAAAACACTTAGCATATTGCCTTTCATACAAAGTCATTTTAGCAGAATCTTTTCGTTATATTTCTCTAGATTCTACTTTACTCCTATAAAGTAGGCCATTCTGCTTATGGGGGAAATCTATTTTTTTCTCCTTACAGACAGCGTGTCACTATCTCCCAGGCTGGAGTGTAGTGTTGCAATCATAGCTCACTGCTGCCTCAAATTCTTGGACTCAAATGAAGTGATACTCTCACCTTGTCCTCCCCAAGTAAATAGACTATAAGGGCATGCCACCATGTCTGGCTAATTTTTTTTTTTAAATTTTTGTATAGAGGGGTGGGGGTTTCATTATGTTGCTCAAACTGGTCTCAAACTCCTGGTCTCTCTTACACACACACACACACACACACACACACACACACACATATACATATATATATATATATATATACACAAAAACCCCACATATATTACATATATATCTGTTACATGTACAAATATATATAGAGAGAAGGCATATTACAGTCTACGAGGTTATAGTGTATATTTGTATCCTTTACATTTTCTGGAGGTTCCTCTCTGAGAATCTTAACATTTAGGGGGTCAGAAACCCATTCTAGAATCTGAAAGAAAGTTTCAAACTCTTCTCTGGAAGAATGCACATAAAAACACATACTCCAAATTTTACATGTAATAGATTTTTATTGCATTGGAAATGTATTTTCTTTGCAATAATAATAATAATAATAATTGCAATGATTTATGACTCATTCACTCTTGAAAATGTTCAAACTTGGAAAATGGCTTTGACAATGGTCTTTCCTTTCCTCTCAACAAAAGAGAAAAGTGCCTAAAGTTCAGTTCTGTGCCTCCAGAAGGCCTCTGCACAGTCAGTGAGTTTCATGGGCGTCTGCTTTCATTTCTTGACAAAAACTTCTTGAAAAATGGTAATTCAAAGCCCTAATTCTGATGAAACTGATGACTCTCACAACAGCAAACAAGACTTCTTTCAAGATTTCAGCAGACTACTTGAAATTTATAATGAAATGTATGGCCTCCTCTGAGGCTAAAATTCTCCCTCCCCTGTCCCCACGCATTCTCCACCCCATTATCCTGTTTTAAATCTTTCAATGTTGTAATCATTTTGTGAAATCATTGTATTGTTTAATGAATTTATTCCTTTGTTTTGCTTTAATATGTTTCCTCCATTACAGTGTCGTTTTCCCTGAGTTCATGGTTTAGTTTAACACCTATAGGGGTGCACAGAGCTATTTATAACCCTATGAATACCATCACCCTGTGGAGGGCTGGAGCCCACTTGCACCAGCTGTGGAGGGGTATTGGGCTCATGTCTTCCCAACTGCACCTTCAGAGGAGCTAGCAATGCCATATGGAATCAAATGAGAACCTGAGGCCATAAGAAAAATGTGTACCCTCATACACAGCTATCAAAATCTCTTTTCATGTTGCTAACAGAGTAGGAAAAAATTAATAAAAGCACTGTGATTAAAAAAAAAAAAAAAGACCATTCAGGGTACACAGATTCATGCCTGTAATCCTAGCACTCTGGGAAGCTGAGGCATTTGGATTGCTTCAGCTCAGGAGTTTGATACCAAACTGAGCAAGAGCAAGACCCTGTCACCACTAAAAATAGAAAACTTAGCCAAGCATGGTGGCGCATGCCTATAGTGCCAACTACTAGGAAGGGTGAGGTAAGAGGATCACTTGAACCAAAGAGTTTGAGGTTGCTGTGAGCAATGATCCATAGCACTCTATCCTGGGGCAACAAAGTGAGACTCTGTCTCAAAAAAAAAAAAAAAAAAGAAAGAAAGAAAGAAAGAAAAGAAAAGAATAACCATGACTATGTACAAAACCCTTCATTGACCAGGCCAACCTGTTCCCATGCCTCTGTCCACTTTCATAAAATCCTCTTCTTCTGGTTGGGGGATTCAAGGGCCACTGAGCCTAGGAAGCCCAGGGCTGATTGGAAACAACCATTCCTTATACACTGATGTAGGGTTGTAAAACTATGTGAACAGCAGCCCATCTTTACTCAACATTTTGAAGATTTGTCATGGATTTTTTGCATTAATTTTTATGTTTTACAATATTGCATTAAAATCTTCTTTATTATGATTATTGAGTTTTCCCTAGACCCATATCTTGACCCTGGAGATTAGATAGCTTGTAATAGGCCATAATGAGAATATTTATCCCTCTGAAACTGGCAATCACTATAAATCAGAACTCCCCTCTCCCCTACTCAGAGAACTGGTTGTTAAACATTTAACAATAAACCACTGCCAACAATCATCATGGACCACACCCCTTATGCTTTATCTTCCATCTAGTGTCTGAATGTTCATTTTGTGTTCTTGCTGTAAATGAATACATGTGCTCCCTTAAAGATATTGCTTCCCCCATTGTTCTCTTATGAGGTGGCTGGTTTTTCTCCCCCAGTTCTCATACCAGCAACCCTGAAAGAGAGGTAGATATCCTCTTTGGATATTGCTGCTTTTAGTCTATTTCCTCTTTCAACATCCCAGATACTTTGCAGTACATGGCACCAAACATTATACCCTATTTTCCCTTTCGTTGACCTCAAGGGTACTCTTGCTCAGTCATAGAGATTTTACCACTTTTGTGATCTTCCTTGGTGAATATCCATATCCACATAATTCTGAGTGACTTTGTAATCTCTGTTAATTTATCCCTTCAATTGTTATAAACTTTTCCTCTCTTTACTGTCATTATCAATAAATATACTACCACTGAATTTAAAATTCCAGCATCACATTATGACTAATACTTCCAATGTTTCCATCTCATTTGCTCTACCACTCCAACTTCATCAACACTTTCATACTATTAAGACTGCTGACCCGCTCACCTTATCTCATTTTACTGCCCATCTGTGATTCCTGCACAATCAGCTTCTTCGTGTCCCTCTTTATCCAGCTTAGACGCAATACATGATCTATCACAATAATTACTCCTTACCCTTATGTTTCACTGTCAAATGGATTTTTTTGTTGTTGTTGTTCCCATCAAGAAAGAGGATTGGAGGCAGTTTTCATTCAGACAATAATATACATTTATAGTTTTACTCCAAGGCTAAGTTAGCTCTCTTACCCTTCAAAGCTGTCTAGATCCTCTGGACATCCTACACTGATATGCTATATTAATGACATCATGCTAATTGGATGGTATGAGCAAGAAGTAGCCAACACATTGGAAACCTTGAAAAGAAACATGTACTCCAGAGGGTAGGAAATAAATGCAATAGTGACTCAGGATGTATGCCACCCCAGTAACACCTTCAAAGGTGCAGTGGTTAGGGCATACTTGGACATTTCCTCCTAGGACATTTACCCCCCTGTACATGAGAGGACAGCTCTTGGTAATTCTATTCTGGCCGTGGTGGCAGCATATTTCACACTTGTAAATATTGCTCCAGCCATATACTGGGTGTCACTCAAGTCAGCCAGCTTTGAGTGAGGCCTAGCACAAGAAAGGACTCAGCAGCCAGACTAAGCCACATAACCCAGCATACCCTATGATAGGAGAGGTATCAGGGGTGGGAAAGTCTCATTTGGGAGAATCACAAAGAAGACCCTAGGATTCTGGAGCAAGGCCATGCCATTGTCAACAGTGAATTTTATGTCTTTAAAAAAGCAACTGTTGGCCTACAACGGTTGACCTACTACTAGGCCCTAGTAGAGACACAATGCCTGTTCATGGGACAGAAGTGACAATGTGTCACAAGCCAATGTGAGGAAGGGGAGTGAATCAGAGTGGAATTGGTGGGGACTGAGAAAAATACAGCAAAAGACAAGACACAGACAAAAGATGGGATCAGGAGGTCTGACTGAGCTGATGGCTACAGCCAGCCCCAAAACACAAAATCAGCTTTATTTTATAGTATTTCAACAGGGTTCTCTACAGGGAAGTAGCATAAACAATATGGGGAAGTAGCATAAACAAAAGAGATATTTTTGGTCTTACAGTATGATAGGCAAATGTAAATGACTTGAATAAAGACAAATCATCTTGTTAATGGTTTCTACTCAACTTCGTTAACATATGATAAGAAGTAAGAAGGGAAAGATCACAAGGATTTCTGCATAGTTAACTAGATAAAGAAATAACTATGTGACTTAGTGGTTTCTACTTAACTTCGTTAACATATGATAAGAAGTAAGAAGGGAAAGATCACAAGGATCTCTTAAAAATTAAGAGTTCTTAAAAATTAACTAGACAAAGAAAGAGCTATATGACTTCTGGCAGAGGGAAGCATGAAGAAAGGAATATGGTTTGTTTGGAAACAGAGGAGAAGCAGTTGGGGGCTCATTCCCTGAATGTTCCCCACACTGTGGGCCCCCCCACACACACCATATGGCCCACTCTCCACAACAATGCCTATCAGACCATCCAAGTCATGGAGTTGGGTATGCCCAGTAACAATCTATTCAAAGCAGAAGTAGTATATCAAAGGTCAAGACTGAGTAAAACCATAGGCTAAAAGTAAACTGAGCAAGGGACCCTGAGCCCCATGCCACCACAACTGTTGCATAGGACCTCTCCTTCAGTTCACCCATGGACTAATGGGTTTATGGGAGGAATCACTTATAACTGGGTGATGGAGGAGGAAGAAACGCACACTTGGTATGTGGGTGGGTGAATTGGGTATGTGGGTACAAGCTGCAGTAGGATAACAGCTACCCTGCTGCCCACTTAGGAATAACCTTGGAGGACAATGCTTGAGGGAAAATTCTCCCAGTGGACAGAGCTTCAGGTGGTAGACTTGGCCATCAGCTCATAGACAGTGACAATGTCTTGGCCAGTGGGTCAGGGGCCTGAAAGGAGAAAGACTGGAGTATTAGACATTAGGAGTTCTGGGGTAGGTATGTGTTAATGGACATACAAGAGGGAATGCAGAGTATGACAATCTTTATATCACATGTCACAGCCCAAGAGAGATCACCTACCACAGAAGTAACAGTATACAGCCAAGTAGACAGAAAGACTCAATCTGCTGACATCATTCAGGCTTTGTCATCAGCTACCCCAGTGCTGGTGTTGCAGGAAGACAAGGCCCAACGGAGAGAAAGAGCACCCAAACACCATGTTTATAAGAGGAAGGGCTTTATTCACCAGCTGGATGCTTATGGCATAGAAGAATTCCAAATGGCCGTGCTCCCTGTCTAGCTTGATCTTCCCTTTTTAATAGACAGTCAAGAAGTTCCACCCCACAGGTACCCTTCTCATTGGCCAGTTTGAATCAAGAGGGAGATGCTAGTCCAGCCCCAGCAGAACTACAGGATTTCACAGAACTTGGAAATTTCCAAGTTCCAGGAAGTTACAAATTCCTAAGGGCTGAGTCACCATGGAGAGGACCCTGCAAGTGTATCCTTGTGCTCTCCTTGACAAAACCTGTTCTCCCAGACC